>JAODLI010073857.1:0-13842 GCA_027575585.1 Percopsis omiscomaycus
TAGCCTCCGACTTGACTCGATTGCTATTTTTATGTACACTTATGTTTTTTATATACTGTTGTTTATTTGATGTTTTTTACTGGAAAGCGCCTTGTGCACCTTTTGGCTGTTGTAAGGCGCTCTACAAATAAAATTTGATTGATTGATTGATCATTGGTTAAACCTTCATTCAGCTAAGCAATCTGTGGTCCAGTAATGCACATCAGAAAAATAGCATAAAGAAATGTATTTAATGGAATATTAAAGAAATATATTTATTGCCATATTAATTCATTTATCGAGTCATTTATTTATTTATGTATTTATTTAGGATTTTGGCAGGTTCAGTCCTCTGCCGTGGCAGGCCGGGTTATGTGTTTGTTTGACAGATCCAGTGTGTTTTAGGGATAGTTTGATCAGAGGCTGTGTGTGTCTTACATCAGCGCTCTAATTAAAGAGGTGGCATGTTAGAAACCTTCTATGGCTCTTTGTTTAACATGGTTCCTAATCTGACTGCTACAGAGAGGTGTGCACGTGTGTGTGTCTGTGCGTTATCTGGTTTGTGAGGTGTCTGCAAGATGGATGCCAAACCATTGCAGACATTTGTATGGAATTCTGCCAACAGGCATTGTGTGTGTGCATGTGTTTATAGCAATATCACACGAGAGAGCTAATATCGGCCTGCAGCTTCGTGCGTGCCTATGATGAAATCACAGCCGTGCTGATATTAACCACAACAGCATGACGGCTGTGATTGGGATTGCTTTTATACAACAGTTTAATAAACAAGGCTATTTATTTTTCAATTAATTTCAGTAATTAGAGACAGATTTTGTCATTTATTCGGCTCTTTATCTGTTCCCTTAGGATTCAATCTATCTGCATGTCTATCAGATATAAATACAATTTTATTTTTATACACTCTGACAGTATGGGAACTATAAGCCGACTGCTAACTAAAAAAACACTTAAGTCTGATCTCTCTAGCCTGCATCACCTCACTTCATGTTCATTTGCAATGCTTATAGACTGATACTGCCCCCAAGTGGGTTAAATATAACCATCTCACGGTGTCAATATTTGCACTGGGTATGAATTAAGTTAGAAATGTAATCTACAGCTCTATTGGCACTGCTGTAAAGCTGAGTGATTTGTCCCAGTGCTGTTATTGGGAAATATCAGCACTGATGGAACGACTCTTGCTGAATCAAATTACACAACAGTTACCTTTAGCACTGTGGCTAAACAATATAGACAATAATCCATAGTATTATTAATTATTTGAACAAATATTCGCATTCATATAATAAAACATGTTTTTGGCTTGTAGTTTAATATGCAAAAGATGTGAGAATATGTGTATTTCCTATGTTTTTATTTGGTTTAATGTTACGGCTTCTTTCAGGGTTTGGATGTGACTCATCAAAAATTTTCACTCTCACTTATCCAGCCAAAAGGTTGTATGTTTTGTAAAAGCGATTAATTCCACTGTCATGTTGTAAATTCTGCACACTTTCAGATTTCTCCTAATACAAATTCATGTACGAATTTATATTTTGAGCTTTGCCTGCCTGCCAGCTTCGCACGCACACACTCAATCTTGCTTCCAATGATATGTAGATGGAGGGACTAAAATTATACACACTCTTCTCCCACTCACATACTTTACCTTCGAGAGAATGCATTAACTGAATGGTAAATTTGAGGAGGGCATAGTCACACCAAATATTGGCCACTCATTCTGTACAATTATGTGTAACAGATTTATGGTTTATCCGGCTCTATGTGATGCGTATGTAAACACATAGTGTGTATGTGCAAATATACATGTTGGATTCATACATGTGTGATGATGATTCACACGTGTGTGTGTGTGTGTCTGTTTGTGTTTTGAGTCCTCCTTTGTTTGGTTTTGTGTGACAGTTTGAATTTAGTGTGTTCTGCTGGTTTGAATTAATTTGCCGCATTTAGCCTTTATAGGTGTGAGTCAGAGTCACTCTCCTCATTGGCTCTTGTTTCTGTAAGGGCCTGTGTTGTATTTAATACTATTTTCCAGCAGGTGATTAACAGCTGATAGCCTAGAGAAGGATTTACCATTTCCTACAGAGTTTACACTCATTTTACAGTGTTTCGTAATATATCCCTGTTTCATAACACTTACCGACACTGACATTTAAACTGATTTTATTTCACTTGTGGCTAATTGTACAGCATTACCAAGATAATCTGTTACTTCCCAACATCACTAGTCCTAAAAATGATTTATTTAATTTATCTAAGTTTGAGTATAATTTTTTCTTCAGATTTTTGTATCTTATTTTTTTAGTGCTCAGATTTTTTTCCTTTTCTTTATTCAGTGTTGTCTCACCCAACCCACCGTCCTGTTCAAACCCAGAAGGTTCTGGGTTCTGGGAACAGGACGGTGTCTTTCTATGTGGAGTTTGCATGTTCCCCTCTTGTTCACTCTGGTTTCCTCCTGGGTGCTCCAGTTCGCCCCAAACCAAAAGACATGCATGTTAGGTTAAAACTCCTTGACCATTGTCCTTGACCGAGGCACTGGCATTAGATCTGGAGTCGGTATGTAACTTAAATGTAACCTCCTCAGTTTGAGTCTGGAATGGTCATTGTTGTGGTTTAGACTAGTGTTCGAAACTCACAGAAACTCATAAACAGTGAGCTGGGGAAGGGAAATGTAGGTTCTTGGGGCGTGAAACTTAATTGAACTTTTTCAAAACATTAAATAACTGCTGTTAAGACTGCTTAAATGTAGTTATCTCCATGTCAGACCAGGGATTTGAGCCATTGAACTCCCTTTCCCTATGCATTATCTGTTGACGTAACGGAACAGACATGACAGGTGCAGGAGGACCCTGGAGTGTCTGGGACAATGCCATATCCAAATGTGCCTCTCTTGTGACACCTATCATCAGCTGCCCTGAATATCAGCACTTGCAGGCCTGTGTCCAGCTCTGACCGCAGTTTTATTAGAGACACTTATTCCAGGAAGATTCCTTAGCAGCTATCTGCCAGCTATAGAGGGATAAGACTTGTGTGCATGATAGAAGAAGAGGGATTGCAGAGCTTAAAGCAGCCCCAGAGAGCTGAACGTTGGGGGTTGCACATTATTATTACACTTATTAAAGAGCTATAGAGTATCGCTATAGATATAGATAGTAATAGATGCTGCATTTACAAGCTGTTGTAAAAAATGTGATTGAAAAACTGAAAGCTTATGCAATATGCTTCAAATGAATAGGAGAAATCTGTGATTCCTGGTTGAAAAGTAGAGAAAATTGTCCCTATAGTGGCCTTACAGTGTCAGAGCCACTGATAAATGAGCCAGTCCCCGATGTGGAACCACAGGACAACAGAGCCGGCCCATCACACAGACGGGCCGAGCAGCTTGAGGGCAGTGGTCCGAACAAGCTCCCCATCAGCTCTGTGGCTGCCTAACCTGGCCTGGCATGGCTGCCGCCAGCTGCCAGTGGCCTTCCCACAATATGTGCCCTTAGTGTTGGACAGAGAAGGACTAGCAAGGGCTACAGAATCAGTATGTAGTGGTGGTTATATAGTGGTTCTCAAACGGTCACAAGACAGTATTAAATAAAATGGTTCAATGCTGTTTATGGTTGGTTTTATGTATTTGTATATGGTTATTTGTATATTGCTTATGGTGCTATGTTATTTAAAGAAGTGGTTTAGTCATTGTGACCCCCCTTGTCACAAAACGGATGGATAACCTTGTAAAATAATGGAAATAAACAGTTTACTGTTGCCTCCGTTGGGCCTCTGGACCTCTACCCCAAAAACAGTAGTTCCAGTGCAAGGTTCAAAGGGTCGAAATGAATGATTTCTCAATTACGCATGCAGCCACATATAACATATTACACTACAGCTGCAAACGAGCTCCTTGACAAAGGAGTGGACAGGACATTCCCATGCAGCTGTCTTACTCCATAAAGCAGGGCTACGGTTTGATCCTGTTGTCAGCTGGGCCATTAGACTCAGTGTCCATTACACTATGTTGCATAAAGGTACACATTATGAGACTTGAGACTAGATTGGCAGATTGCCCAAGCTGGGGACGGGCAAGGTTTAATTTTATACACAACCTTCCTAATTATTTGAGTTTTAAAGGTTTGTGCCTTTACTGTATAATTCTAGAAAAATCTCATTGCTGTATAAATAACCATGGGCACAACCATTAGCTTGTGATGTATGATCAAATGAAGTGTGGAATATTAGCCTTGTTGACTGACTACGCCACTTCTGGTTCTCACATTGTGAGTGCACGTACACACACGTATACAATATGAGCAGCATTCTGCCTGTTTATAGCATGTTTATAGGAGCCGTCAGTTCCAAGAGCCAGCGACAAAAAAGAAGAGTAAATAGACTGATACAGAGAAAGAGCATTACAAGCTGTGCTTTATGTGCTTGGCTTTGGCCAGGTCTGCCCAGTTAGACAGACAGACAGAGTGCTGGTATTTACAGGGCTGTTACGGCCAGCCAGCTCCCCTGCCGTGTGGGCGGCACTGTGGAATGCCCTGCTGGACTGTTTCAGTACACGTTACAGTTCGCAGTGTTACAACTCTATAGCATTGTACCCTCCAAAGTTTGGACACACTTTCCCATTCACTTGAATGGGAAAGTGTGTCCTGGTACTGACTGGTACTGTATATTTATATCTATGTGTCTGTAATCTGTCTGCACGTACATGGTTCAAAGCAAGGTATCAGTGCAGTCTTTACTCCAGGAAACTTGGCAAAACTCTGCCTCGGGTCCATGTGTGCTGGAGAGTGTGTGGTCATTAGCCTGCTCTGTGTCACAGCTGGCCTGCTGGAGCACCTCAACTCTGATCCTCATTTCAGCAGTTTAACTCAGTAACGGGTCACTGAACACTGCCGCACTGCCCACACAGGTGCAGGGCAGAAACGGAAGCAGCGTGCCAGCAGAAGCCCAGACCCAGCTGCTGTAGCCGGCAGGCAGCCTGTTAAAAGATGTTTGGTAATGGGGTTGTCAGGAGCCCATTCCAGCTGACCTCATAAAGATGAGTGAGGATAGCACTGGATGGCTGTCCCACACATACCCTGCCGCACCACTGGGGGCAGTGTAGAGTGTGACCTGCAATAGGGCATCTCCCACACTGAAGCCAGTTAAAAACTCAATTAGAATAAAAGGTGTGCCTCATTTTTCAATTTGTATCTAACTGTAAAATTCCATTTATATAATAGCTTATAAGAGGTACATTGTGTCTAAAGCCAAAAATGTACGAATCTCTTATCAACTCTCATTTTCATTTCAATAGCCAGACCAAAGAATTCAATTAGACTTGGGATGACATTGCCATATTTGCAGCAGAGCCATTTATATGACTTGATTGTATGCTGTCAGTCAGCCATTATTGCCAAGCTATTACTGTACAGGTATTAGGCCATTGTCATCTAACGACAACGCAGCTAGTCTTTGTGCGCCTGGGTAATTTGCTTTCACGAGATAAATAGTGTGAAGGTGGAACAAGATCCTTATCTAGAGATTTGCCCACGTGTCTGTGGTAATGTTGTGATGTTTGCCACAGATAAGCCCTTGTTACCAGCCAACATATGTCTGATTTAGGCTTTTAACCCTGCCATTATGCAATAAAAAAATGGCATCCATTATGTTATGGGTCAAACTGACCGCACTGTGTAAACACGTCCAGAACGTATTAGTATTCGAAAATTGTACATCTGGATCTTCAATTTGTCCTCTGGCTCTGGAATATCCTCGGTTTCTGAAACCTGTTACAAAGCTCACTTTTATAATATTATAATTTGATAATTTGATAATTAGAACCAGTAAACAACATAATACCATTCATAACAATACAAATCAAAGACGCATGATTATTTTGTGTGAAGTTACATGTTTACATAGATAAAAGGTCATCACCCTAAATGGGGAAAAGTCAAACGATTTCAAAAGTATTTCAGAAGAATCAAAAGCAGAAATGTGTCAAATTGACCTGCAGCATAATAGGAGAGTTAAGAGGACATAAAAGATTGTCGCACTTTTGTTTGCCTATGGTCAGCTTGAAATTCATGTGTACACAGTTTGTCTGCTGCTGAGAGTTAAATCCTTCTTATGAGACTTTTTAAATAACTGTTTGGTATGACATTATAACCAGGGGTAGTTCATTATCATATTAACTATAATATTGTATTTGAAATATAATTTAGATAATTATTTATTTAGATAAATAAATTAAAGCAGAGTAAAAGTCCAGTGTTCATGGACTTTTAATCTGCTTTGAAAGAGCCTATGCTCATCTACTGCCCCCTTGTGGAGGCTTAAAAATGTTTTTACATTTTACATTCTGTCTGAAGACTTGCTCATACAGTACATAGGAGTTGCTGCGGTGTATTGTCGATGTGTAATAACAGGGCAAACACAACTGTAGCTAATATAATTAATAATGTATATAGGTGTACTGATTAGAAACTATTTACAATACTATTGATTCATTGAAATAAAAAAATGTAACACTTACTATAGGTGTTTCCAAATATAACTAAGTTATGGACTGCAGCTTTAACAGACGTTTGCCCTCCTTTTTAGATATGAAGCGCCCAAAGAGTGCCGGCTGGCGGAAGAACAGCCTTCCCCCCGGGACGAAAGAGGAGGGGGAGGGGGAGGAGGAGGAGGAGGAGGAAGAGCGAAAGGGTGACGAAGAGGAGAGCGAGGCGGCAGATGGGCGCCGGGCCAAGCGGGAGCGTCGTCAGGGCAACGGCGGTGGTAGCGCCACGCTGTGCCAGGTGTGCAACATCAGGCTGAACTCCGGCGCCCAGGCCCAGATCCACTACAGGGGCAAGACCCACCAACGAAGGCTGCGGCACCTGAGCCGGGCTGTCAGCTCAGGTAGCTACACACTGCCAAGACACATGCCAGTGCTTTTAGCTGGTAGGTCCTCACTGTTATTGAGTGATAAAGATTAGAGTGGTAGAGTGGCAGTGTTTTAAAACCTCCCGTTTGAAGGTTTATTTCCATATGTAGACAGTGTAGACATATGTTACAGTACAGGCATGACACCTGAGCAGAATTAAATCCCTTATTTATTAAGAGCGACTGATTTTGTAAAAACATGTTCTGGACCCTTCTCACAGACATGTCAACACAGCTAATAAAATGAATTAATGTGTCAAATTGTTGTAGGTGTGCTAATGAGCAAACAAGCAAATAGTCAATAGTATTAATAGTCAATGCTTGCTGATCAGCAAGACCCATATCAACTCTGCTCTGCCCCTTCTGGCCAACACAATAGCCCTTTGTTTCAATGAGCTAATTTGGTATATTTCATAATTAAGGCTTACCACATACTATGGGTTTGGTGGGTGGTTTACATAATTTTCGTTTCTAAGAAATGCTCTATATAGGCCTTTGACTTCCCTTTGTAGAGTGGATTTGTATACTGTCTACACAGTAAATAACTAACAGTGAAATGAAAGGAAACCACATAGTGCCTCAATAGGGTGCCGGGCTTCCTCAAAATAGATTAAACTTATTCCGTGTATTGTTTATGAGGCTGTGCTCATTTCCAGTTATAAGATCTTTTAGGTGGGTCAGTCAATGCAATGTCCAGGAGAATGTATTCATCTACAGCACTTTACGGTACACTTGTAGAGGATGAACTAGCTTCAGGTTCACTTCTGGAGACTTCCGGAGAGGGTCAGCTCTGAGGATTAAAAAATCAGTATATGCCATGGATTGTGTTCCATTGCAGAACTGGCACTGTACTAGCCATGCAGACATTGATTTCCTGTCACAAATGTAAATCTGCACACCTGTTCCATGATAGACCATTAATCACCCTCAGGTATTACCACCTGTGTCACAGCACTGCTGGCGAGTTTGACCAATCAGACTGCTGGAAAAGCCACTAATGAGACTTTTCCAGGAGGAACTGGCCAATAAAATCGCACATTTTAACACTGATTTATGGGACTGTCTCAGGGTGTGGGCTGATTAGACACGTGCGTTTCCCAGTGTAACACAGATGTTGTTTTCATCTTTGTTTCCATTCTGCACTGTTATCTACCACCTTTAGCATTAGTATGCACCTTTAGCATTAGTATACAGATCTTTTGAAATTAGGGCCTTCCCTTGACGCACGGTTTAAATTTCTTTCCGCTGTCAGGTAGGGAAAGTCTCAGCTTTCCCAGCTTTTTTCGTATTTTTGATTTGTTCATCTGTGGAGGTAGGCTGTGTCTTTAAGCCGTGGGTTGCCATTTCCATTTCAGGCATCTAGCTAAAGCTGATAACACAATGCCAAACAGGCGCTTTAATAAATCCTTAAAAGTAAATACAGAGGATGCAATTGTCTCCTCTTGTCCATAGCCACATACACACATACACACCTCATCAAACCTAGCCTTTCCTCACATTGAGAAAGTGTTTTCTCCCAGTCACTAGTCGCTCGGCAGAGGAACAAGGACAAGCCAAGTCAATTAAAATGACAGTTGTTATAATGCAATCTGGGCTGCGATGAACCTGGCCTAATAATACCCGTTCCCTGCCCGGCTGAGCTAGCATT
The DNA here is from genome assembly GCA_027575585.1 of Percopsis omiscomaycus. Classification (NCBI taxonomy): domain Eukaryota; kingdom Metazoa; phylum Chordata; class Actinopteri; order Percopsiformes; family Percopsidae; genus Percopsis; species Percopsis omiscomaycus. The sequence continues at coordinate 8,549 of JAODLI010073857.1, forward strand.
GACCTTTATTTAGCGTTTTGGAGTGATTGTTCAAATGAAGAGATTTAAATAGGCTGTCTCTCACTGGGGGAAAGGGACAGGCCGTTTGCTAGTCTGAGGTATTCCAAGATAAACCATTTGGGTAAAAAAGATAATTTGGTCTGAGTCCTATATAAAGACCAAAATGATCTATATGTCTATATATCTATATGTGCTTTACAGTCCATTGTAAATGCTTTCAACTGTTACAGAATAGAATACCACAGTAAGCACTACAATTTACAATGCCATTTATAATACATTAAATATGTAATATGAAATGTAGACATTTTACTTTATATCCCTTAGCCATTACATTTAGACCAAGTGGTTGAGATTTTAATGACGTAAAATCACTTTATGATGTCAAATAAATTGATAAAATATTAACCTTTCCTACTGGAATTATCTATGCATATACTGTTTGTCTAGGCATAATATTTGACAGTATTGAGGATGTTGCGTCTAATCACTTGATCTTTGAATAAACACAAAGCATAAAAATGACGAAACGTGACATTCAATCAGCTGTGTCTTCTTTAATGTTAGCAATATTTTGTTTGCGCTCCTCGCTGGAGAAGTCACAGAAAAGCCATAAAGCTTGGACTTGTTAAAATGGGACTTGCCGAACACTAAATAACATCTGAACAATCACGCCAGTCAAAACGGTTTGGTAGAGCACTATATTTCCTGAGTCATTTACAGCAATTCTGCCAAGAGGCAATTAGGGCTTTTCTGTTCCTACAACAAAGCTTCCCCTCACTGATGAAAATGTACACATTTCTCCAATAGAAGTCTGAAGGTGGAATAATGAAACACAGATACACAATATACTAAATACATGGCCACGTCTGCACACACACACACACGCACACACACACACATAGGGAATGTGTGAGCCGTGAAATAGGACATTTATCAGCTGAAGGTTTGTGCTTCTTGGCCCAATTTCGTACAGTGGAGACTGCTGTGCGCAAGCCGCCATTTTTAAGGTCTCAGTTGATCTGTCATCAACGGCCATTCTCCACCCTCTGGAGACCTGCAGGAGGGAGAGTGCTGGAGGGCAGGAGAGAAAGAGAGACAAAGAAATGGAAGAAAAATGATGATAGTTCCACATTTCCTAATATGTTTTTCTAAATTGCCAGCAGATTGGGGCGGCACTATCTTCAGTGAGAACCACCATTTAAAAATACATTTTAAAAATCACCCTCACATAATCATTACCTTTTCTCTGTTGAGCTAACTGACAAATTGTTTTAGAAATATCTCAGTGACCCAGGGAACATGTGTTTGTTTTTGACAGTATAGCACACTCTGTGTTATGTAGCAAGATTTTACTGGCTTATAGCATTTTTTTTTGTGTTAATTAATTGTATATCAAATATATACTAAAATAACTAACAAAAATACTATAAGCCAGTAAAACCTGAACCTGAACTATTTCTTCTATTTCTCTCTCTCTCTCCCTCTCCCTCTCTCTCTCTCTCTCTCTCTCTCTCTCTCTCTATGTCTCACCGGTCAACCTCGACCAGATCTCCCACAGTCTGATTTGCATACAACAGGATTACCATTGGCATTGATACACGCACGCGCGCACACACACACACACACTGTGTCCATGTAGAGGACTGCGTGTTGCGACCGAGGTGCAGTTTGTCCCCAGCGAGATGAAAGCACACTGCGTGGCGCATGTTTTTATCTTGTTTTCATTCTGTCGCTCTGCTCGGGGCTGTCTCTCACTCGCTCTCTCTCTCTCTCTCTCTGCACATTCATTTGAACACGGCAGCCTGAAATCAGGTGTAAAACTGTCAGGTTCTTTCAGCGTTTTGCCCCCCCTGCCCATTTATTCAAGTCGACAAGGAGCCAGGACAGGGCAGACACACACACACACACACACACATCGTCTGTGTGTGTGCGTGCGTGTGTGCGTGCGTGTGTGCGTGCGTGTGTGTCAGACATTTGAGGCTTAGTTTTGTAGACAGAGCAGGAATAATTGTGTTTATTTGAAGTGATTATGGTGACTGTGAATAATAATTTCATGAAGGCACCCAGCTATTACTGTAGATGCGCTGGACTGGATATGAAGAAACCTTCTATCTCCAGAAAGTTTCCTTCTTTTTTTTAGGTTTATTAGTTTTAATAGAAGCTTCATTTAGAAATGATCATTTCTAAGGACTTATTTGAATTCTAATGTCTAAATTTAGTGTGACCACATGTACAGATACCTTTCCCAAATAAAAAAAAGAATAAAATAAATAATGGTGATATTGCCAAAAAATCTATTTATTTAGAAATTTCCGATTTCACATCTCACAAAAAGCTACTCCCTTTTTCGAATTAAAACAAATGAAATAATGCATTTACCATCACAAATACATGAAATAAATGTTATTTCAGAATTTTATGTGTTTGTTTTATTTTATTAGGTTAGATGAAGTGTATAATCCAAAAAGGTTTGCTGTTTGGAGATGTTTAAAGGAAGATAGACAGACAGACAGACAAACCGAGCTAATTCAAGTTAGTGGGGCCTCAAAAATAATCAGCCTCAGTTTCCTTCAAAGCAACTTCCTTAATTGCTTGTAGTATAGTACAGATGACATGAAGTAATCTTTGAGGGAACTATTTTTCAGAGCTGTTGATCTGCACTTTACGTACCCTGACATATCAAACATAAATTCAGTGCCACCTTCCTACAGTACAAAGGCCGGCATCTCATATTCTAGTCCAATAATGGAACACTCCATTGGGCCAGTTCCACCCACTACACAATGACGGAAGGCATGGCTGGCATCTCTGGAAATGTTTAAGCTCAGTGTGTGGGGGTGTCTGTCTGTTTGTACACACACATTGGGCAAACCCCTTCTTGCACAGTGGACTCATTTACAGTGAAGCTATTTGGAAATGCAGCTGTAAAGGTAACACTTTCAAACCATTCTGAGTCACACCTTTAGAATATGAGACATGATTCAGACAGTGCCTCACACCTGCCATAGAAACTAGTAGTGGCATTCTTATTGTGTTTATTTTGATTACCACTCCATTTGTACCTGTATATGCATAGTTCTTTAAAACATATCACACAGACTGTGCCAAATAGCCGATAGAGCTAAAACACAATGGTGAAATTACAGAAATATATGTATGTTCTTTTTATCTTTGGGGTTGGGGTGGTACAATAAACAAATTTCATATCACAACTATATATATTATATGTCCTAAGGAAATGTCACCACAACAGCACAACCCAGAAAAATAATTAAAAGATCATTGTCATTTAATACATTTCGATTACGATTCATATTCCAAATTAATTTCCTATATACCAGCAGTTATGGGATAATGTTTTATCACATTTTCCTAATTTCCCTGACAGATATTGGGGTAAAAGAATTTAAATGATTCCATTGTGCACATAAAGTTAATAAATGAGGGCGATAATTAAATGGCAAGGCAGATATATTTGAGCACCATATATGAACAGCTTGATAAATGAGGCCCATTGTTGTCAAAGGGAAGATGCCAGGAAACAAATTACATTGAACCTAGAGAGTACATGCAGGTGTGATGACTGAAAAGAAAACAGCGCTGAAAAGTGGTGGGTTGATAAAGAGGGTGAAGGCTGTGATATTCATGTTGTAATAGCAGCCCCCCCCCCCCACCCCACCCCCCTTTTCCTCTGCTTACATAGTCACACATCCAGAAACATACTTGCTCTTTCTGTCTGTCTCTCTCAGACACACTATCCCCCCATCGCACTCGGAGCCTCTCTTTCATTCACTCTGCCTTTTTCTTTTTGCCTTTCCTCCCCCACTATTTTAAACGGCAGGGCGATCAGTGAAGCATGAAGCTTTTAATTGCGGCACATATGTATCGTTCTTCAGCTGCAGCACATTGGATTACAGCCGACATGTGTCATTGACTGAGAAAAGACCGCCACTCCAGAGAGAGAGAGAGAGAGAGAGAGAGCGAAAGAGAAACAGAGAGAGATCTGCGGAGGAGATCCTTTCAGTGGCTGTCTTTAAAGTGGGACTTTACTGGTTTTTTTCTACAACTCTAATGGGAGATATGCTGGCGGAAGGCACCTGATTCGTATAGGCACGCCAGCGTAGCAGCCAGAGGAATCATGAGACACGTGGAAATGCTGCTGGGTAAGACTGTTTGTTTTCTCTCACATGCCGTAGAAATGCCTTCTCTCTTCTGGCTTTTGGTGATGGGTTACAACTAGCGTGTTTGGATGTAGATGTGCATAAAGCAGCTGTGTTTTGACTTGGAAAAATGTGATTAAGTTGTGTTAAGGGTATGTAAACGTCTTTCTAGTCAGTGTCTTTCACTACACAAAGTCTTTACTGGCATAGCCCAAGGGCAGTCTGTCTGCTGTCTGCACTCCCCATCCTAAATGAGGCTCGCGCCTGTTTGTTTTTCAGAGTCCTTTTAAAATGTACAAAGGCTGGCGTTCAGAACATAGAGCCGTCACTCCCAAATGTGTCAAGTCATTTCAAAGCCACAGAAGAACATTGCTGATATCACAGCACAGATTGCTAGCAATTATGTCTTCTGCTCCCCAGGGAAATATGCCCTGATTAGCTCCCATAATTGGAGCCTGTTAAAGATAAAAGCAGCATGGGGATTTTCAGTCATTTGTTTTGTTATAGGACTTTTTGTTCAGCTCCGGGAGGGAAATGGTGATTGCGTTTAAGCTATTTAAATGTAGTTTCACCTTAGATTTGTCTAGTTTCAACTAGTTTTAGCACAGTTCCTACAGGCTTAAATGTATCATGCTCCAGTTCTTACTTTGATTTCTAAATGAGAAACGTTTATTGAATTGAAGAATTTTTTCTACATTCACAAAATATTTTGTGTTTTTAACGTGTTATGTGTAAAATAAAATACAAATTTTCTCTATGTCAGGGAGAAGACATTGTTTTTAAATATGACCTGTGTGCAGAGGGCCTCAAAAACAACTTAATGACTTTTAAATATGTAACGTTTAGGAAAAAATACTCCGTGGGATCGCTTGTTTTTCAAATCCTGGTGTAATAAATATCGTTGGCCTTGACTTCAGAAAAGGGCAGGTTCGGCCCAAGTAACCCAGCGTAGGTGTGTGTTTAATGGCATAAAGCCGGCATCAAGTGGCGATGTGGAAGCCCTGGCGGATGCTTTTTTTCTTTAAACGGTGGATTAGAGAGATGAAAGGGAAACGGTTGGAGAGGAGATAACTGAGGAGTTTTGCCTCGTGGCCACGCTGCAGCTGTCTCCGCTCCTCCGCGCATCCCCCC
>JAODLI010073858.1:0-35382 GCA_027575585.1 Percopsis omiscomaycus
TGCCCCCCCCCCCCCCCCCCCCCACACACACACACACACACACACACAGAATCCCATCTCACCTAATCTATAAGGCCGCTGTAAAGCACATGAATAGCTCCTAAAGGATTTCTGCCCTACCTGAGATTAATAAGGAATGATTGCAGATATTAAATTCTGCTTACATCGTCTTCTTACTTTATTGTTGTACTTTCAAAATTCATACTTTTAATTGGATTAATTGAAGAAGAAAAAAATCCATGTGGTTTTAATCTCTATAAATGCCAGATCCTCAAAACACACTGTTGTCTTTGCTCTCTTCAGTACTGTACCGTCATCCTGGATTTGTGTATGTTTTTAATTGTCTATCCACCGCGCCTAATGGAAAGCATGTGGAGAGTATTGCTACGCTGGGAGCTTTGGGAGCTGAGTGGCATGATTTGTTACTGGTCTACACACAGCTCTCACAACGCTTGTACAGTGTAACATGAGAGTTTGATATTGCTTTAAGGTGTTCTTCTCTTTAACCCTGTGCACTTATCAGAGCCACAGTTGGCCACATTAACTAACGAATATATTCTTCAGTCAGTCAATGGACGCACACATGACGAGAAACTGGCGTGAACTACCAGACCAGACGGAACCAGACCAGAGACCAGAGCCGCCACCGGATCCAATTCTCCGGCCCCAGCACCAGTTGCAAAACACCAATGATATACCATGGAAATACACACCTAGCTACAAAGAGCGAAAGGAGCGTGTGAAATCAAAGGATTTCATGACGATTTAACCCACCTACTGTATAACCCACCTGTATCTCTAGTGGGAAACCCAACCCTAATCTTGTATTTACACTAGTAACGCGAGATAAGCTCGGGTCTTACCTTTAAAGCCGATGAAGACACGCGGTGCGGCCAGGGGCTTATTACTCACTGTGGTTCCCACAGCAAAGCTGGACAGTGTCAGGAGGGTGTGGACCGTCCACAGACCGTCCAGCTGCATGGTCAACCAGCCTCCAGTAGCACACCAACGAAGACAACGTCACTGGAAGAAGGGACAAAGGACAGACGTGCAGACAAAGTGAGAAGAAACTGTCAACCCGGTAGGACATTTTGGATCAAGTAAAGGCTGCAAGAGTTCAATGCTATGAGATGTGAAAACAACAAAACCCAAGGGATTCCATTCTGTGAACTTTGGCAATGCAGCGATAAGAGTCAGCACTTCAGAAAACCAAAACTATCAGTGGAGAGGATCCAGCCTTTTTAGCTTTGCAAACAAATACCATTGCAATATATCTGTAAAACAAATGTTGGTGTCTATGTGTGTGTGGGGTGGAGAAAGACAATCTCAGCCAAGGACCATGCTATTTTGGCTGTCATGACTCCAGTGAAAGAAGTGTCTCTTTTGTTTCTCTGCAGGCACACAAATCACATTCCTAGGTCATGAGAGTGTATGAGCGTTACTCTGTAATTAAGGATTCACCTAATACCAGGTTACACCTTGTACCAGCACTTCAAATCTCCTCTCTAAGAAAGTACCAAAATGTTCTGTTGCACGTGACACTACTGACAGATATTGGTCAAATTACGTCTCCATGAAAGACTCAAAAAGTGAGAACAAAAGGCAAATTAAGTCCTCAATTAGGTGTTCAGTTAAGGAGGCACAGTCGTCAGAAATTACAGTGTTTCCCTCAGCCATTCAACCTATACAAAGCTATTGGGGGTATTTGCCGATTGCCTATTTTGTCCCCATTTCTTGAAGGGCTGCCACCAACAGAGGCGGTTTCCTCATAGATTCTCAGTGGGTTTGTTGAAACTACAAGCTTTTTTCCACCCCTTCTACTCCGCTGCACTCTCGATTCACGGACCGTTTAAAGCACGTTATGTGATATCAAAGCCATAGCTCAAGCCTGGTCCAAATATTTTCTTCAAACACTAATGTGTAGGTTCTGGGGAGTGAAATGAGAATCCTCTGCCTGGTACTTTAAGTGAATTTATATGAGCATCCCCAGCTGTTTAAACTTCGGCTATTTACTGACATTTTGTTTACTGTCCAGCTGTTTATTCTGAGACAGAGGCCAAGTCCTTCACACAAGCAAATGAAATCAAACAAGTGACTGCTTACAAGTGATGGTAAAGGGAAAGAGAGAAAGAGAGAATTTACATTTACAACATTTATCAGAGAATGCAAGCTAATTATAAGTAGCCTACATTTCACAATATTTTCTAATAAAACATTATTTTACCTTAGAAAATATACTTTAGAGAGCAACATACTGTGACACATTCTTAAAGCTTCTTAATAAATTAAATATAATGTAAAAGATGTCCCAGACACCAAAACATAATTTATGTTGAACAAATTTACTGAATACAAACGTCAAGACAATACAAATGTTGGTCAAGACTCACGCTTTGTAAGGCTGTAAATTATAGGCTACTACATGTAATAGCCTATAAAGCCTACGATCGCATACTGTAGGAAGCCCAAATCGTTTGGGAGCTCCCAGAACGATTTTTACAACACCAGAAGTTAAGGATGATACAATGTACTTATTTTCTGATTAAATGAGCGGAAACTGCCCAATGGATAGTAAAAATAGTAGTCTACAACTCCCATACAACTACAATAGCGTGCACCCGTGCGTGCGCACAGTCAACAACAAAGGATTGGCACACATCTATTCATTAAAAAACAAAGACAAAAATATGTGTTTATGAACATACTATAATAAGGCAAATATGACCACGCTAGGTGTCCACGGTTTTGTCAAGAGGCAGGATAACTGAAGGATAATTTTTTTTGTGTCGGAATTAAATTAACGGAATAAACACAATCAAAGCCTACTATAAAGAAATCAGAAACACGAAACCGAAACAAAATGTAAATGCTCTTTCTCAAATTTAAAGTAAAAATGTTTCGCCTTTTATTTTAATTTATAATCGTTTGTTACTTCTCGGAAAATGTATTCCCTTTTTTCTTTATGTCAACATGTCAACTGTTGACAAATCTACTAATTGTAAGTCGCTTTGGATAAAAGCGTCTGCTAAATGCTGTAAACGTAAATGTAAATGTAAATATGTAACCTAAATCAAATCGATGGATTTCCTTCTTTTTTTTTAAGGAAATAAAATAAAGCATACAGCTACAGATATATCAGCCATTTCACTATGATACATCCTAAATGCCAAATAGTCTATATGAGCAAAAAGCATCAGGAAAAGTATACCTACTGTACCTGGTTGTTACAGTTCTCCAAAAATAACTTCAGAAACAACCGCGTCAGTCATTGAATAAACCAATTCCAATTCCTCGTCCACTTTCGTCTCCAAGTTAAAATGTATAAATTCCTGGTGCCGTTTCTGCTCAGTCCTTATTTAGGCGACAGTCTCTACCTGAGCGCAGCGTGACTGTTGGCCCAGAGTTGGCAGTGTTTGGAAGGAGGGCTACAGTAAAAGAAGCAATCTTGCTATTGTTCAATCTTGCGTAAGAGACGCAATGCAAAAAGATACCGCGTGTTCCAGATTACAGTTCCTGAAAATTGGCAACTTTAAATATTCCTTGATGTGGAAAGTGGTTAAACCACGCAGCGAAGATTATGCTACTCTTGAAAGTTAGGCGCCCTTCTCTGTTGGGTGTGGGTGAAGGCATCGCGCTAGCAGGTGGATGCAGAAGCTATTTGCCTTAAACACACCCAGAGGGCGGGCAGTACATTGTGGTCACCGCCCATTAATTCCGCTTCCAAGTTGTCAAACCAAGGGTATCGTTACTAAAACATTAGTAAATATTGCTGGCCAGTATTGTGCATTAAATACATTGGCTGAATATTGTTACGGTAGGCTACGGAATGCTATTGTATGGACGCTTTGTAATCCACTTGTAAGGCACAAAGACATTAATGATTTACTGGCGAGAATGATGAATGACACCTTTCACACAGCGCAGAAGGCAAATGCTTAATAAATTGGATGCTTTAGAATTCTCTAGTAGGCCTACATATATAATAATAATAATAATAATAATAATAATAATAATATGTTGTTAGAATGTAAAAAATGTGTTATCATTAATAGTGGCCTACGGTTGTAAAGGAAATAGAATATCAGCGTAATTTTGTGTTTTTCCCGTAGTTTCATCCCCAGAATGAGAATAGAGTATGCATTGTGTAGCTGCTACAGAACAGCAGCAGTTAACGTTCATTATAAGAAGTGTATGCTTGCTTTGGATCAATTGTTTGTATTCACACCTTTTATCTCTGTGACAGCCAACTAGCTGCCATCTGCCACATGCTCATGATGTGAGGATGGGAGAATGTTTAACAAGAGCTGGCTTAAGATGCCTATATGTGTTATCATACTGAATAATCGCTGTTCCACTCCATTATCAAGTTGCTAGAAGACTCTGGTGTCTTCTAATAATAGTTACCTAATAAATAGGAGTTTTGGAACAGAAATTACAACTTTTAATAACTTTACCTTTCACTTATGCGCAGTGTTGGAGCTATCAGGTCAAATTCAGTGACCTATAACACACAGACAATGTCCACCGTATCAAAAATGAAAAGTCTTATCTTGGCTATGTATTCAGTAAGTCATTTGAGAGTACTATGCTTTGTAAATGGCCATTCAAATGAATAATTTGCCTTCCCATTCAAACACTGATTGAACACATCCAAGCCATTGAGTTGCTGACTGCAAAGCTCAATGAGAAAATGAAACATTTCCCATTTTTAATCATATTCTATTCAGAACCCTGTCTCACCTGCATTATCTGTCCCTCATTTAATCTCACACTTTAAATTGCATGCATTTGAGTTTGCGTTAAGCCTGTCTGAAAGTTACAGAGAAAGTTTGTTAGTCTCTCAGGTCAAAAAAAGCGATCCTTGTAAAGTTCACTCTGTAGCCTTCACTCTGCATTCTGACCCAACAGAAAGGTTCTTTTTCAAAGTCACTTGGCAGTGATCAAATGGCAACGCATCCCTCTAAGGAGTGTTAGCAGACTGCTTCCTCTTCAGGACAAGTTATCTATTCAGAGAAGACCATACTGATTTGTTGGCTGTGATTGGGAGAGGGCACTCCAAATATTCCAAAGTCATTTAAAGATACAGTAAATGTATGGGTTGTCAGTACAGTGCTTACAGCCTAAAATCGTTTTGGTGGTGTTTTTTGGTTTTAAGTAGGCCTGATCTTCAATGCTAGGGATAAAGTCTTGCCAGCACACGATTTAATGCTGCCGTTGACGTCTCTCTAAGCGGTGGATGACGCTGTTTTAGTGTTTTGCAGATTAACCTGCATTCTGTTTGAGGTGGGAACAGTAGGCCTACATGAAAAAGGGCGCAAAATGATGCTTAAGCAAAGCAATGTTATCATATTTGAAACTAGCTGATAAGTTAGCATAAGATGCAGCAAAAAAGTAGCAAAAAAGGTAAATACTAAAATGTGTAGCCAATAAACTTGGAGAATCTAATACAAACCCATGAAGGCCTGTTCCATCCATCCTGACGTAATAAGATGACAGTTGGTACTGGCTAAATCCACAGTATATCGGTTGAGCTAACTGGACAGTGCAACCAGAAGCCTGTTTTGGGTTTAAAGTAAGTGTTGTTTTACCTACCAAGGGTGCGTCACTCACAGGCTTCTTGTTCAAAGTTTAGAATATGGACACATTAACTCTGCACCGAACAAATACACAGATAAACATGCACACACACATATATATACACTGCCCTTACAACTATAGTAAGAAAGTAAGTTGTTCCATTGGTGGGCTATACTGTAGATTAAGAAACCTTAATCAGCAGGTAAAGTGCTTACCTTGTGCTGTGGCAAGATAGAAGAAAAGCTTTCCTGCCAGCAGTACGTGTGTAGAGGATGTTCTCACCGTTATTTGCATTTATATGAGAAAAGAAGAGAGTCACACAACAGCCTGTCTTAAAAAATAAACCAAACCAACTTTTTTGTGTAAGTCCGTGAGCCAACAAGTCAGTAAGCTAAGAAGAGCATTGGTGAGTCACTGACGATTTCACGTGAGGAAATGAATCAGTTAATTGAACAAATACTGTAATAAATCTAGGGCAGACATTCCGGATATAAATCGTAAATGTAATGTCTCTGAAATCTCCAAATACAGTAAAAATACAGTACAAGTACAGCTGAAATATGCTTTTCGGTGTGTTGAAACACCCTTGTTCAGAGTGTTATGTTTGGCCACATGTTGAACCATGTGCACTTCCTAGAACGTGGGGCTGTTCACTGCTTTACTGCCAGACTTGACTATCCTTCCCCAGGGAAGCACAACCCGCTGTGGCCAGAATATGAGGCCACATGAAGGAAATGGATTGATTTCCTTCCACCTTTCACACATTACATAGAGGAGAGCAGCACACACGTTTTTCCCAAGCTGTGTGCGTGTGTGTTGTGTTGTGTGTGTGTGTGTGTGTGTGTGGTTGTGTGTGTTTGTAAACTGATTGCAGTGTATGTTAAAGTTGACAGTGGTATATGTGTGTCATAAGAGTGACGTGTGTGTGTGTGTGTGTGTGTGTGTGCGCGCACAGTGCATCAAGACAGAGTGCGTGTCAGGGAACAGGTGAGTATTTCAACCGACAAATGCATTCTACATCAACGTTGAAATTACGCGTAGTGTAAATATTCCGTAATTGAGAAAAGTCTAACCGCGACAGCAGCAACAGCGAGGTGGGGAAGGGGGGGGGGCCTTCTCAATACACCTCTGTTCTCTGAGGCTGCTTTGCTGGCTGCCATCGTAAAGTGGAGTGGTAAAATTAGAATAAATAATCTAGGTACCAAAGTTTGAACGGTGATTTCATTCAGCGGAGGGCTGCATCCGATGAAAAGAAATAAGCACGACTCTGGCCTCCTGGGTCACGTACGATTGATGCCTCAGCGTGAGTCATGCTTCCTCTTAACGCCAAACTTTCTGGGAGGTACTGTACTGCGCTGAAGTTCACGTTATCCCACCAGGACACTTCGGAGAGGTGAGGAACCGTGTTTGGCCACTGCAGGCAAAACACACTGTAAGATCAATCCAGGAACAATTTCATATTGATTTTGCACACACACGCAGATGCGCTAAATACTCTCTCTGAACTTCACCATTCTCTTAAACAGACAAACTACACAGTCACAGACACATCTGCATGTACACATACATGGAAAATGGATTTCTTAATATCTCACCTGTGCAATTCTTTTCTTTCTTTTTTTTTTACTTAAAATGCTGGTTCGGTTCTAAGTCATCAATAGTATGTGTTTATTTTATGCACACTTATATGATTAAAGCCTCTAATGTGTGTGTGTGTGTGTGTGTGTGCGCGCGTGTGTCCTGAAGCACTGGTCCAGGTGGGGTTGACACGCCTAGTGAGCAGGTGTTTGTGACAGCCGAGGTCAGTGTGTCACCAGAACTGCTCATTGGGACCTCCAAAACCATCTGTTCATAAATTACAGGGACTGAACCTAATGGGTTAATATACGGTCAATATACAGTATGTTAACACAATTCTTATATTTGCTTAGAAATCGGTTAATTTCCCAGATCCAGAGAGGGGGAGGCTAGTTCGGCTCATTATAATTATTCACAACCCTTCCAATTGCGTAGAGGGATTGACCCTGCTTTGCTCGGCGGACACATCCTGAGGATGTCACGGGATCCGTGGTGGGTAAAAGACCAACATTGTCTCACCAATGCTTCCTTTCTATAGGGCCATTGGGGTAGATGACTATGACATCAAGCTAAGATCAATGACATACTGCTCAACTTGTTGCCAAGTCTGTCTGTATCAGATCATTATTTCCCAGTGATAACTGGCTCAAACCAGTTTGGGCAGCCCTGCCTGTGCTGCTGTACATACTGGGATTTGTAGGTAGGAAATAATAAGGCAACAGTGATATTTGGTTATGTGTTAACATTGTTTGTGTACATGATACTGTATCTGCAAAGAGTAATTCTTTGAAAAGACAATGGCTGCTTGATTATTTATTTGTAACCTGTAAAATGGATAATACAAAATACTTACAATGCAAGACACTGGTCTTCAGTTGTGGTTTTTGCGATATGCTGTATCCAGATGGTTTTCATTTTACTGCTCCAATCAGGACGGATGAATGGAATTATCAACCAAGCAGTTAATTGTAACCAGAAACGTGTGTGATTGTGATCAGCACCGGTTCTTAGTTGGTTGGTTGCCAGGGTGGTTATAAGGGCATTTCAAGTCAGTCACTGGGGTATACTTGATGGTAGGATCAATTATTTATAATTAACTCATCAGGTGTTCATTTTCCCAGGTATTTTAACCATTGATTATGAACTAGAATGCCTCGTTCTCCCAGAAAATATTGGGACTGTCCAAACATTGTTACTATTGCTATTTTTACATCCATCACAGAACACGAGGACACAAAGAATGCATGTTGTGAAAGAACCATTAATGTTCTAGGTCTTAGTCTGTCTCTGATTAGAAGGCTACAATAAAAACCAGTAGGATGGTAGTTCCAAGGTTTGACCCCTGATGTACAATTTTCTTATGAAATGTTGTTTTGCAGGTTATAGAGAGAATTTCACTTTGGCAGTCTGGATTGGTTTTGCTAGCACTTCACTCAACGATATCTGACCGCAGAGTCAGTATCTGAGAGGAAAAAATGCTATGCTGAAAAATAAGAATATAGAGTACAATTAGGTCATTTAGCAGATGCTTTTATCCAAATTGACTTATAATTACATGGTGCAAATAAGGGTTAGGCATCTTGCTCAAGGATGCTTACAGGTAGGCCAACTCTGGGGCTTGAACCCACAATCTTCCAGCTGGGAGTCCAACACCTAGACCACTAGACTATCCTGCCCCTGACTAGAATAATTTTGCATTCTGTTTTAGGTCAACATCACAAGTGTGGGTTTTAAAGTAATGGGAAGCGATAAAATACTTCACTAGTTGATACTATACCGCACCTCCATTTCCATGACAACCACTAACACAAGCGAGGTATCGAGGGTTTCCAGAAAGTTTATCCAGTCTGTATGGTGGGAACCAGTCCCTCAGTACTGTCGCTATCGGCTTTTTGAGCTGCGGGGATCTGGTACTCTCCTAGAGGCTTGACCTACCTTTTCTACTCATAAAACGAATACACCCCCAGCAACCCATTGCTCCTATAGGGTGATGGTTACAGCCAAGCGATAGCGATTCCAATAATGTCGCATCTATTGAAATCTGTCATAACATTTTGTGGACATACACACTGCTTACTCCTGCTTAAGCCATTGTGCTCCAAAAATCTTCTGAGACTCTGCTACTACAGTATGTGGCCCCACAACCACAGGGCAAAACTATCTTACATAAAGTACATTAAACCCAGTGTGTGTTTTGGGACTCAAGCTGTCAAGCTAGTGTTCACTGAGTGTTTCTTCAGAGTATGTGTCTTTTTTGGAGTGTTATTCTTGGCAAAATGAAGCGCATGTAAGATTCATTCAAAGCATTGACGAGTTTGAGCAGGAAGGCGTTGAAGAACTTTTGAGCATATTGTGGCATTCATGGAAACATAGCTTAAAACATGGGAAAACACACATGGTGCTCGTCTTCCACCCTGACGCATGCCTCTTTCCTCTTTGCAAGATGTTAGGATACAACTGCCCATGGTTACATTTCTAATGTCAGTGGGTGTGGCCCACGCACACATCACTGACTTTACTGCTCCAGTGCACACCAACCAATGGTGTCGGAAACCCAGCTCTCCTTACAAAGGGAGGGTCACAAAATCGCTATGCTGAATGCACTCGTTTCCTTCCGCCCAGGGCTTAAAACTAATCTGCTGACTCATGTTTTCTTTCTGGTGTTGAGCTAATGGGATGGACAGAGGTGTGGGAGGAAAACATCTAATGATAGCTGGTGCCTTGACGTATAGCACTCTGGCACAGCCTGCATAGCTGTCAGAAAAGTCACAAATGAATCGAATCGTTCTTCGACTATCCTCAAAAGAACATAATTACAATGTTTGTTTGGTAAATCTCCCTGATGAGGAATGCCTGGGCGCATCTTGTTTCAAATAATTCCACATGGCCTAAGGCAGCTAGGAAGGTGGCATTGCACATGCATACCTGCATGGGAGTTCTGAGGGTGATGGGACTCAGTAACATCATGCTTTAAGTGCTTGGAAAAAGGTACTTTTTTTGATTGGTTTGCGTCTGCCATAATGCTGGAGGGCCTGTGGGTCCTGCATGTCTGGGCCACTCTGTTTCTCACTTTGCAGACTACACAGCGCCAGACCTGAAGTCTACACTGCCACTCTAGTGTGCATTTCGTTGTAAATGTAGTCATGGAGCTAGTATCCCTAAATGACTAGGCTCTCTGTGGACCGATCTAAATGTCTCAATTTAGGTTTTATCCCCAATTTAGTCATTATACTCCAGATAGTATTTCCTTTGCACAAATGGTGATGTGTTTGGGTGTGATATAAACCCACTCGGATTGGATGATGTCATGGGAGGGGTGCCGAGCGTAGAGTTTATTGAAAGGTTGAACATTGTATGTCCCTGGATATTTTCAGGAACGCCTCCTCCTTGTGCTAAACACTGGTGCTACAAGGCCAGGGAGTGAGACAATAATGAGCAAATACATTTAGATTAAGTGATGTGCCAAGGCTCAGTTGTTGAAGAGCTTCACAGAAGTTACGCTAAGCTAACATGAAACTCTTTAAATCAACAGTCCTGTCACCACATAGCAATCACTCACACGGAGAGGCAGGTGGTATGTGAATTTCCAAAAGAAAACACACCAACTGTACTCTATTTCTTCCATGTCCATGTTTTCTTTCCCATTGGAAGAACAGAAAAAGGATGGTTCAGATAGGTTGATAAGCTGTAGATACTTTGCCCACAGTTATAAGTGACATAGTCATTAGGTGTACTGTTTGTCTCATTGCTGGGAATGCCTTCTACTATGATGACTATGATACATGACATGACATGGGTCATATTAGTGGCACACATAAGGACTTGTGCCACCAAGTCTTCCATATTTTCATAAAGACCGTAAGTCATGCCTCATAATAATATTAAATTTAGTTATAACTGACCCTGTTTTTTATGGGTAGACTGGAGTTGGGGGGCAGCATTTATTCCTTTGAAAATGATGTGAACCTGCTAGCTTTAAAATCTGGATAGAGATTTATACTGTATTTTCAACCAAATTTAGACAAAGGCAGGTTTCCTTGAATGAAACTTACTAACATGAGTCACCTTTCACCCTATTACAAAACATATTTTAACATCAAGTCCTGTTTTATATAAAGAAAAAATCTTTATCGCTTGCCTCGATATAGGAGAACCCTGAGGACGATGTCTGAATGTCACCCAAGGACAGGTGCCAGGTCATAAAATAGGCCACAGAAGGTATGTGCTCATAACATGCCTTTCCAAGGGTGGATCCATTTCTATTTTACTCTCCCTAGGCAGCATAAACGCATTTTAAAACGTTGTGTGACAGGGTAACTACATTTCATAAACTCTGCATAAAATCCCCTCCGTAGCGAGTCTGTCCTCATCCCAGATTTAAGACATTACGTGATTGACGAGCAGCGTAGAATACAGACTGGAGCCAATGGCTAAGCAGTTCAGCCTGGTTCTCAAGGAAGGAGCCCGCCGTGTCTCGGTGACGGAACATCATCACAAAATACACATACAATACTCTTGATGTTGAATAAACACTGCGTTGCGTTTGACACCAATCTTACCAAAGGCTACGTTCTTTACTTCCGACAAGGTGACAGCAGTGAGACTTAAAATAGTTTTGCTGCCCCCTGAGTTCACCTTGTCTCCTAGTCTCCTTAGACAACACCCCTTGTAAAGGTGTTTCCATATGAAATTATCGTAACAATAAAGTGAATACCTACAGGCTGTTTTCCTCTCGAATAAGAAAGGATGAAAGGTTTCCCATTAGCTACCTAGGAAGCGATTGGGATAATGGAGGGACTACTTACCTTCAGCAACAACAGTGTTGGAGTGAGAAATTACCTGCAGGCATTAATGCAAATGCGGCATGTCCTTACCCCCGCATTAAAAATGCATCTCAAAGACCCTTGACGGCAAGCGATTGGACTGTTCCTACTGTTAAGCAGACAAAGGAGGACGTGTACCGTGGGACAGGTGCTTACAAAACTCGTTTTTTTTTTCAGCAGGGAAGTTGTGACACACAGACCACTTATTAGAGAAGACACATGTAAGTAGACAGGAGATTAAAGGACATTAGCGTGACAGGATAATATCTCCCTACAAAATAGAGAAGAGGAGAATGCATTCTGGTGTGACTCAAACTGTTTGTGTTTCGTTCACTTACTTCACAAATCAAAGTCATTTCCTGCGTCATACTGTACAGGTGATATGCTCGGTACATGCTACAGCAAGTTGTGCTATTCGGACTGAAACCCAAAATTCCAAACGACACGGTATATTTATTTTTCGCAATAATATTTTCTGCATGGCTGAGCAGTACGCATTAGCAGGCAATAACTTAACAGAAGGCTTCTTTTCAGAGACAAACCCATAAATCAGTGGTCATCTTCATGAAAACAAGAGACACTTTCAAGCATCTGCAAACATTAGTGTAGATATGTGGCTTAAGGAACCCCATGTCTAAACCAGCTAAGTACTAAAACCCATCCACACACACACACACACACACACCCTTCTCAGATTCCACGCGCACACATCATTTGACCACTACCCCTCACTGATCCTTGTAGTTCCCCGCTGTGGGCATTAACATTACAAGCAGCTAAATAACACTATTCCCCTGTCTATTGACAGGGAAATTTGGGTTAGGCATCCCACCAGGATGGTGATATGGTGTTTTATGTATGTCATGTAGGCCCCATATCATTTCAATTTCCACCTGTCATTTAGGAGAGACTTTTTTTTCATTCTTCCAGTAGAACATTCCATTGGTGATGTACTTTTTTTTTTTTACATGCCTCAACATGATTGGCCATCTGACAGGGAGAGGGATAGCTCAGATATGATTGGTTACAATCCAAACAATAAGCCAGATCTGACTGGCCTGACCATTTTTCAGAAGATTTTTTAACATGATGTTTGACAGATTTCCACATTAGTCAGGCCCATTTTAAGAATTTAATGACAGGGGCATTTTAATGCCTCACCAGTGTGCTAATTGTTACAACATAACATGCTAACTGTGCTATTCAACTAAAATTTATATTATTTATATTGTCACCTATGACTAGACTTGAAGACTGACAGGTCTCTGAGGAGTGGCTAACATTCCATGCACGCCAAGTTGAAAAGTGGCAGTTGGATTGAAATTCTGCAAGACCTTTGCCAAGAACTGGCACAAAATGGGAAGCCAGACACAACATTTCTCTGCTGAACTTTGCTATAGTTTAGTGAGACATTGAGTTCCAACCCAATATGCGGTGTCCAAACCGAAATAGAAAAACTACAAAAAAGCTACCGTATTACAACTGCCTGCTAAATCTCAGGTAATTAGTTATTTCTGATACTTTGAAGAACCATGCAAACACTTTGAAAACTTTGGCCTGGCAGGTTAGGAGTGTGGGAGCTAGGGGAGCTCCACCGTTTGATCCAAACTGACAAGAAGATGGAAGAGGGAAAAAATGAATAAAACACATTGAAATTCTCCAGCCAAGCAATGTTTCTCCCCCAGGGCTGACACAGCAAAAGGAATAGCTGATAAAAACAGAGAAAAGAAACAGAAAGAGAAAGTTTGGGGCTTGAATTATTGAGACATGTTGAGGTTTTAGTGTGTGTATTTTTGACGTGGGAGTCCACGTGAATTATCGTGTGAACAAGCACACAAGCAGTCTGATATTACTGCTTGTTGTTATTACATTATCTAATTTCATTCCACTTGTTTTTTTTTTATTCTGTCATTCTTTTTTTAATTTTCTGAAAATGTATTTATTATAAACAATAATTTTTAGTTGTTCAACAGAAATTTACTTTGAATTTCATGTGAAGTGCCTTTCAAAGGTATTATTTGGCTACACATAAGCGGAGTAATAGGATACTGTGTTGAATATCTTGTCTCCATGGTGACCATCTTGGACTCTCCGCCAGTCTAGACTGTGTACTGTCTTAATTGATCAGAGTCTTGCCATTGTTACTTTAACCAGTATTAGCACACTGTTAGCGGCATGAAAAAAAGGATTTTAAAACACTTGATTTTAAATTCCCTGTTGACTAATCTCTTTGGTGATCTGCATGGCTCATTAGAAACTTTCTGGCTACACATTGAATTAGCATAGCATTGTTCCTAATGGTTTGCTGCTCCACAGTACTGTAGCTCCTACATAAAGTTCTGTTCACATCAGAGCTCCCCTGAGTTGGCCATTGCTGTGGGGACATGGAAAAAAAATAGCGTGGGAAGTGGATATTAACTGCGTTTTCGAATGTATTCGTGCAAGTGTGGACATAGACTGTATACATTTTATTAGAATTCCAATTTTATGAGAATTAACTAAACAATTATACGTTGTAGAATAACAATTCATCAATGACAGAAATGTGACAGAAATGTAATTAGTCATTAGTCTTTGCGAGTCTTTCGGGTGCTTTTATTCTGACTTTTCAGTTTGGTCCGAACCAAAATAGCAGGTGTGAATGGAGCCTCGGACCACGGTCCAGACCAAAGGACCAATATTTGGTCCTTTGATAACATCGCTATTTTGCAGATAATCCCCCCATTGTCCAACCAACAAACGATGGCCACCCTTAATGAAATACTGTATTGCTGTGTTCCTTCATTAATGCAGTATGCTATCTCAGTAGCTATCTGGTTGAGGGGTATTTCACCAGGTGGGCAGCCTTGTTGGGAATGCAGAGTGATGTGGCCTTTCATCTCCTGCCCTTTTCTTTCATGTGTCTCGGCTTCAGCTAGAAAGAGCTGCCTAAAACAAGCCGGGGATCATATAATATATCTTAGCTCCAGTGACAACACATTTCATCTGGGTCAGATCATAGATACGGTATTGTATTCACCTTACCTTCTTACCTCTGGGAACAATGGGAAAAGGACAGTGCACTTGAGACATTTGATATAGAGAGTTTGTGACTCAGAAATAGAACTAAGGACTTCATTTTGTAAGGTATACCGATATAAGGAGTAACAAAACCTAATAATAATACATGAATATAGTGTGTGTTTTTCTCAAATCCCTGCTTTGGCTCCTGGTGTGTCAGATAATTTATTTCAAAATAGTGCTGCTCACCTATAAATCACTAATCACTGAAATGCTTTTACAATATAAACCCTCTAGACCCCTCAGGTCATCTGGGACAGGTCTGTTAACTGTCCCCGGAGTCAGGGCAAAACATGGGGAGGCGGCGTTTAGCTACTATGCAACAAATAGCTGGAACAGACTTTCAGAGGATTTGAGACTTGCTCAAACACTGACTACTTTTAAATCCAGACTGAAAACGTTTCTGTTCACCAGAGCTTTCTGCTAAACTGCAAACCTTGCACTTTTATTACCTTGCAATTTAATTTAATTTTTTAATTTAATTTAATTTTAATGCTTGTTCTTACTGTTTATTCTTTAATTGCATGCATATAAATATTTCTTTATTTATATGCATTATTTTACAATCCAGTTTTATTCTATGACATGTTTTTTTTATGTAAAGCACACTGAGTTTGCCACATGAATAAAATGTGCCCTATAAATAAAGTGCCTTGCCCTGCCTTTTCTGTTTCTTGTTCTGGTGTAGAGTGAGAGCGCCCACACTGTACGTGACTCTTGCTTTTTGAATATAGTGATTGTATATTTGTAATATGACAGGTATAGACAACCCATTTTTACGGGAAAAGGAAGGTGGGGGGTTACCCACCATCACTGGTCCTGCTTTGCACTGTGCTCAACACTACCCGGTGTAGTGGCCGTGTCTCCCCGCACCCAGCCTCGGACACTAGTTATCCCCTTAGGACCATGTCCCCACCCCTCACGTCTCAGATCCACCTGGGCCTGCTGGAGCTTTGTCAGATTATGCTCATTGATAGCGCGGTTGGTTGACGAAAGCCCACTGCTCTGGTCTTGTGTGGCCACATGCTTAGTAGAAGACCGCCAAGTCCCAAGTGTCGGGACACAGCAGCAGTATCTCCTCTGGACCAGCCGATGTGTCTCTGAAGGGAAGTATTGGTCATACTTTGGACATACTGATTAGGTATGTAGGCTGAAACACTAGCTGGTACATGCTAAATCCAGAATGTTTATGTCAAATCATTTTTCAAAATCAACAGCTGTATTTTTCCTGTCTCCTGAATGAGTAAGTTAAGGATGTGGTTCTTTGAAGTATGAAGGGTATGGATAGTCAGTCTTTGGGGTCAAAGTAATAACAAAAGGCCAGACCAGACCAGCTTCAGATGCTACCTTGCTACCTGCAAGGACCTGACATTGTGCTAAAGATTAGTGTTACTTTTGGTTCCACTGTGTTGCAGTGTAACTTTTGCACAGGACGTTTTATGCAATCCTTACATATATCATATACATATATCAGTAGATCAACCAGAATTGTGACCATGTTGCTATGAACACTTGCATATAGCTGTGCTTACTTTGCATGTGCGCTAACATGCATTGAAGCATTAGGCATGATATTTTCCAGTTTAAGCTATTTTGGACAGTGAGGCCATAAAAAGGGCAGAAGAGAAACTGTGTTTATTTCTTTTTCACATAGTTGACTGATTTAGTGTTTTAATTGCAAGTGACCAGAACTATCTCGGAAGGTGACTAGGGATAATAAGCTTGACATGATATAGTCAAAGATATCCTGAGGAACTTGGAATTACAGAACTAAATGCTGCCAAAGATGCCAATCTTGTCCAAACTTCAAATCTCATGTGTAGTTTATCAGATTTAAAGTGATGTGTAGCAGGATCTGTTCCAATACATCTTGCAATGAACCATATCAGTTAACTTGGATATACTATGTGCTGTTTGGCCTGGGCTGTCCTCTATGAGCAATCAAAACGAGTTATTGGCATAGATACGTACAGATTTGTGATAAAACAAAATCGTTGTCTGACAGAAAAGTGACAATATGGTAGAGATTACATCCTCTGTGAGCTCATTGTGAGAATCAGATTTCACTATTTTGAGAGTACATTCCCAACACAAAGAGAGTTGTGCAGTAAATGGAAAAATGAACTCAGATGCTTCCGCATACAAACGTTTCCATACTTTATTGGTAGGTTGATTTTCCAAACAAGCCTAAACCTAGCTTACTTTCGCTGGTGACATGCATATGACCGCAAGCTTTAGTATTAGCTTTGTTCAAAGAGGAGAGGATTAAAGTGTTGAAATGAACAAGCTGATGTCATCTAAACTCGCTTTGTGTGGTGGAGGGCACCGACTAACACAGGTCTCTAACACCCCTTCACCCATATTCCTGGGTACACTTTAAGTCCACCCTTTGCGGGAGTTCAATCCAAGAATGACACCGTAGTGGCCAGTTGGAGGAGACATTCTGTACCACAATACCCATCATCCTCCTAGTAATTGATGTGTTTCAAACCAAGACTGGATCTATACAGGTTTTCGGTTTCACAGTGAAACATCTAACCACACAGATAATGTCTCAGTTGAGTAATACGGTCACATACTGTTATTGGAGGCACGGAGCACTTAGAAGGGGATATCTGTAATTTACTGTGTACAGTTAAACTGCCTTTCTCCGAATCTCGGTAATGACCTTAGCTGGAACCTTGGGAAAGTGGGGCTTAAAATCAAAGACTTTAAAAGGATAGTCTGTGTGTGTTTGTGTGTGCACAAGCATGCGTGCTGGCGCATGTGTGTCGGTGTGTTAGATAGGTGGGAGGTTTGTGCATAGAAAAATCAGTCTTGTGGAATGGAATGTGCACAGCTAGAGAAGCTACTATCACTGACGTATTGAAAATAATGTACACCTTGGAGCGTGTGAACGTTTATGAGACGAGTGGATGTAACAGGGGTAGACATCCTCTTGCTCTCTAATTCACCACTCGGCTCGAACAACAGAGGCCATTTAGAACTCGCCACGACCGACACAAGGTTAGAGGTTGTTCAGTGTCAAGTGTCAAGTTAAAGGTCAGTGACTGGGGAAGACTCAAGCCAGATCAAACAACGCTGGCGACCGAAGGGCCGCTCTGCTGCAGCTCAGCGTTCGTTTTCCACGCCTCCGCATGCGACAACTTTTCACCATCACTTTCCGCTGATGCACCGCAGGGTCTGGACCAGAAAGACTTCACTTTATTCAGTCACCCCCTCCCTCCTCCTCAAGCTGATTGTAGCACACTCCTGAGCTTTCCTTGCGTTCTCCCCACAGCTCTGTCCGCTCAATTTAGAGAGTCCATGACTCACTCTCAAGAGGAGTTAGCATGAGATGGACACATTTGTGTGTGAGCTTTCCAGATCACTGGCGTAAGGACATTAAACACCATCTGGGAGTAATATCTAGTAAAGCAGTGGTAATTGTATTATCTCCATGGCTGCAACACCAGTAGGCTCCAAGTAATGCCAAAAGGGCCATATAGCAATTATAAGTGTGTAGACATCAAATGTAACCAGTTTGCTGCAATGATGAAAGAAGAAGATTATTCAAAAGAACCTCCCAAAAGGAAATAAAGCCTGTAGAGGCTATTGAAATTTTCCATACTGCACGTAACCTTGTTAAAATCGGAACAACCAACAGCTAGAACAAGCCATTACCTCTTCTACTTTTTGAATAAACTGTTTTCCAGAAATAATGCAATACCTCTAGTAAATCCATGTATCTCAATTTCCCTTCCACTCCATTTTTACTGATATGGATGCATTTTTTCCCTCTGCTTCCCCTAAGGAATGAGAAACAGATGTAGCAAAATACTAGCACTGGCTTAACAACAAAATCCGGATTAGGAAATAAGGATGAATGGCAACACAGGGGCCTCAGAACCTAAAAAAGGACACTTCGCATTTAGAGTTTCTGAACAGTGAAATAAAAGGTGGAGGACAGGCAACTTTGTGTGAGTTGGAGCAGAGATCCAACCTTTCTTGACACCATCCAGAGATTCAATAGAGCTTCTTTTTTTTCCAAAGAAGTTGGCAGGTCACGAAGAGAGCCCTGGTTGAAAAACATCCCCATTTGAAGACCTGACCTAGCATTTAGATGAGTCCTACTCCTTGAGAAATAACCATGAATTCCATAGTGAGGGAAGATCCATGACCAGCTCTCTGTTTTACATTGACACACGAGGAAGGGTGGCCACATTCGTTTTTGTTTATCATATTACAGTGTGCTGACTGTAACCCTTTTAAGCCCCTTGACCTTTGGCTCGCTGTTAACCCTGTAGATGTGGAGCAGAGCTGGGCTGCTTTTAGTGTACGCTCATACTAGTTGAATGCAGCGTGACAGGCCTTGGTTCCTGCTCATGCACTCCCCCTGCTTCTGCAGACAGACTCCACAGAGGGCCTGTCAATCATGGACAGATTAATGACTTACTAGAACAAACTATGGAATGCACCTATGTGAAATGACCACAAATCCTCTGTCTGCCTTTGTCATATGCCCTTTGTCGAGTGTGTGTGTGTGTGTGTGTGTGTGTGTCATTTAAACTCTACCAGTGTGTGAGATCTGTACTAAAGAGACAGGTCACAACTACAGGACCCTAATCATTCCCCCCCCTTTCTTTCCCTTAATAAATCCACCATGCTGGATATACGATTGCTCAGACAAGAGGTCCACAAAATGATCCCAGTCTCCCTTGACTGAGTCCTACTGTAATAACATAGCTCAGCTGAAGTTGCTTAACTCCAAACTGGGAGCAGGAGGGGGAACGCTATCGTAATGATCATCTCTCTATTCTTATCGGTCAGGCGTGCTCTGAAGGCAAAACAACTCTAGACTGAAGCAGAGGCACGCTAGGATATTTATGAATGCTCTGCATGCAATGTTTCACAGACGCACACTGGTTCAAACTATATACGGCAGGGCGGTGCTTGCCCTCAAAGCTTGTGGCCCGGACGTTTTTTAACAACACAATGTATGTAATAGATAAGGTTACTAAGTGGAAAGGATTCATTAATGCAGAATTTAAGATGAAAGTTTGCAACTCCAACTGTAGCTGCCAGTGCTTCTGATGTCATTTCGTTTTGAGCTTTTATAGATCAGAGGCCCCTGGCAAGCACTGGCTTCCTAGACATAGACCTCGGCCTACTGCTTGTGATTTGTCTTTTACGATTGAGCATTCAGAATTATGTCACCGTGTGTGGCCTGGGGAAAGTAAAAGCCCGGGCGGTTTCTGTGTTATTGTGAGACCCAAATAACACAGGGAGTGTGAGTTATTGGCTCGGGGAGTAAACCCGCAATCCACAGAACACTTTAAGTATTACCATCACCATTATTGATTAGTGCTGCAATTCAAGGTACACGAGACATGCTTTCCAGTTCCCTCCCACCTACAGTATAAGACTTGTGTGTGAAGTGACCCAATGGTGTCCCAATCGGGTGTCTTTCCACAACACCCCCGATGATTCTCCGCAGGAAAAAGCTGATAACTGTAGGTTCATTATCATGTCGATTTTTTACTGAAACGCTGTAAACTCATATATGATGTCATTCATTTGGTCAAATCATTCCATGCTGCCAGAGGCCAGAAGTTTACAATGTAAGGAATTATTTCAGAATTGTGCTTTGCTACTCCAATTTTTGGTGTGAAATTTGAATGGAAGGCTACATATTGTCCGTGAAACCAGTGTTGGTTTCCCCATTTTATATTTTGTCAGGGTAGAAATAGCATTTATACACCACTGTGGCAGGCTGTACCCTGACCACATGACAAACCACGATGTTGGCAACAGTCTCAACATCAGCAGGGAATCTGACTTAGACACATTACCATTATTCATCCTAAAGCCTAGAGTAGCCTAAGAGACTACTGCTGCGTACTTCACTGGTGCTGTGTGGCCAAATGTTCATGTTTAGAGAATGTCTAGACACCGGTCAAAGCAAACAGGGCATCATCAATATCTCTGGTGGTGGTATGTTGAAAGCCCACAGTACCAATGAATGTTAATGTGAGCGAACGCTCCAACTGAACTCCCTCCTAGCATGGTCCCATGTGATTGAAGTGCTTACACTCATGTCCCGATAATTACCTGCATGTCTGCGCTGCCCTCAGTACATCCCCAGTGAGAAAACACATTAAACCTGTTGTTAATCGCATTACTAATTTGATGCCTGTATCGCTCAAGGATTACCTGCCCCTTCTCGAGTAAGGCTTAATCTCTGGACTTCAAAACAAAAGACAGAGATTCGTGAAACAATGCTTGACAACAACATGAGAGGCTTCCCATAGCTATGGGTCGAGCTATCTTTGCTCAGGGTCTCCGCACGGAATACCAAGTGGCTGCTGGGAAACCCTTTGTTGTGCTGTAATGGGGAATAGGGGTATTTGACTTAGATCTGCTTGATTGCTTGTGGGCTGCGTCTACACTTCATTTACTATAGCTCTCAACAGCTTTTGTGGAATCCATGGAATTTTTTGTGTTCAAGTGAATTAGGACAGAAATTGATTTAACGCCACTGCACGCATACTGATGTACAGTATACCACATATACAGCCATGGAAAAAGTTAAGAGACCACTGCCCATTTATAAAAAAATATATTATCTATATACAATTACATTTATACAAAGTATTTAATACATTTATATTTATATTTATATATATTTTTTAAATTATTTAATATATACTTGTTTACATTTTTGATATTTATATTTATAATATTATATTTACAAGAATATGCAGTGGTCTCTTAATTTTTTCCATGGCTGTATTTAGAATAGTTTACGTCTAGGTAATCATTATATTTAAATGCAAAGTCAATCAAATGTGGGCAGGCAGAGGTGTTTTAGATCTATTATCACTCTATTATCACTCTGTCTACAGCACCTATTGATTCATTGCTATGGTTAACCAGATTCTGCTCTGAGTAACTGGTCCTATGAACTGGTGACCCCCGACTGTCACGCAGACTGACAGCCTACACCAAAATGTGGTGACTAGACCTTATCATTGTTGTGAGAATGTTGAGGTCTACAATGAGATGCCATCTCGTAAGCCTTTTGTTTTGAAGGCTTGACACTTTAATCATGCAACGGGTAGCTGGAGATTCACGCAAAGTATGTCTGACCGAATGGGTCACGCACATGGGGTTAGGTTTCCTAGGTTTCATTCCCCATTAGTCAATTATTTATTCAGTCATTTATTAATTTAGCTCACATGCCATGTTATGTAACAGTACATCAGTCACACTACTCATACATGATCATAAGGATTTTGTCACATAATTTCTCATCTTAGAAACATAAGTGTTTTGGACTTGGGAGCCATCTGCTTTTCATGAGACAATGGGTCCCATGAAAGACTTGATTTGGGCTTGATTTTATACAGACCGGGTGTGCATCACAGCTCCATCCCAGCCTATTGATTACGATTCCAAAGTAAATTAATGGTCTGTCAGGTGGAAATAGAATCAGTACGGGACGGAGATTGACAGCATGTGTGCTTGATAGCACAAATTGCTGATTAAGTGGTAACGTTAATTTGCATCCTTTCGCTTTATAGACTCCATAAGTTTGTCAACCGATCAGTTGGTAAAAGCAGTCAAACGTAAGTTGAAAAGTGTGAATATACTGTGTAGTAGCACAAAGTTAATTTTCAAGGGGGATTGTTCTGTTATTTAACACTGCTACAGCCGCATAATGATCATTGCATGAGTTTGGCTCGTGTAGTGTGGTATTTAGTAAAGGATGACACGACATAGAATATTTTGCTTCTCCAGGTCGGAGCACTCAAGAAAACACAAAATGCAGCACCATGACGATTTGCGGTGCAAAACCAGAGCTTACCAGAGCTTACATAGTAATTTTGTGTATTTCATCCATAATAATACATCACACACAATCTTGTCATGAAATAACAAATCACCCAAGTCTCATTGCGTCATTGTTTAACATTTTAAAAGTCCATTTAGGGGAACCACTCATTGCCACATTGTGTGCCCTCGGTCTTGACAGTAGTGATAACACCAGCCTGATGAATACAGTGTTGACTGAGAACAGCAAACCCTACACTTCTGGATGTTTTTGGTAACAGGGGCCGAAATAAATAGTTTGGCTTGACTTTCCCATCATTAATCAATTTGGCTAGCCTCAACTCTGCAAATATGTTTGACGTGCCATTCCTAAGAACACCATGGTATAGGTAAGCACTCAGATACAAAACACATAACTTCTAATAATCCTTGTAAGGGTTTTCTAATGAGCCAACCAAAGATAGTTTGTGGCTACTAGTTGGCTAACACCTCTTGTGTTTACCATATAGGGTTTTAAATGTGTCTCTGATTTTAACAAAATAAGATACAGTATTTAAATGCCCCCATCCCCCCCTCCCATATGAGGCCTTCTGTTAGCACCGACCCTGGTGATGTGCGCCATTTGGAAATACAAGTTTCAAAAGTTCATTAGTCAACCTGTTGTGCCCTAAAAGCACGCAGAGCTCAGCTGATAACCATGCAACCGTGCTTCGCTAGCTAGCGAGGGGCATTGATCCCATGATCCCATGTACAGTATTTCATTGCGTTTGATGAAATTGATCCAGGGCGCAAAGAGGAAGAGGGTTTGCCAGCCGCTCCTTTTACCTTAGAGTATTTTCGAACAGCCATACTTGGAAAGTAACTGATGACCCTTACAGCTTCAAGCAAAGCTTTACATCTGCCCTTAGGCTGTCATTGACAGAGTACCCTCCGTCCTGTGTAACACGAGATGTGGCGACTTGGCTCTAGTGGAAGTGCCTGAGTGGCAGGCTATAACATGCTTCCAACGCCACCCAACTGGGCAGTGCACGCAGTGAAAGACAGAGAGAGACCCTGCGAGACGCCACCAAGCTCCCATCTGAAGGCGGAGCGGCTCGCCGGCTGCAAGGGGATCACGTTTCCCTACAACTTGTTGCCTGGTGCTAAATAAACGCTGGCATGTCGCGTGGAGACATCCAACACCCCGACTGAAAGGGTCGCTCACCCTTGGTACCCACGGCACCCACTTTTTGACACTCTCTGGCCCTTTAACCCCCCCCTTACCCTTTCTCCCTTTGACCGATCGTCCTCTGGCCCTATATCCCCTCATGTCACATCTGACCATGCAGCTAGGACCTCCCCTTACCTCCATCAACACCCTCTGTTAGGGCATAGACACATGGTGCCCTGTCAAAGCCCTACTAACAAGGGCATAGGTAGGGAACACAAGACATGCAAAAATGTCAAGTTGTTTAGCGGCAAAGACAAAAAACAATTCTTTTTTTTTTTATTTAGAAAATTACCAGGAGCCTTGCTACTGTCCATCTACTGACCCTGTGTTCCCAAAAGCGTTGCGTGCTGGGAAGCTGAAGGCCAGTAGCAAACTACATGCAAAGGACCCCTCTGAGGGTCCTGATAGAGTACTCCAAGGCTGAAACAGCCCAAATGTACTTCTTTGCCATACCGTTAAATCATTTGCCAGTGAATAGGTCTGCCAGATGCAACCAGACCGCGCTAACTGCCTTCCGCAGCACAAAGGGAATTTTTCATTAAAGAAGCACAATCAATATCTCTCACCCCCTGCATGGCTAAGCAAAGCAAAGCAAGGCCTCAGAAGCGAAGCCCAGCGCTGGGTCTCGGAGAGGGGAATGGGGGGCACCAGAGGAGCTAATTAGAGGGTGAATGTCGGCTATCTTGTTAGCCCCCATCCAGCTGTGGGAATGGTGCTAACGAGACATACTGTACCGACAAAGACAGACTGTCATTGCAACATGGAATATAACTACTCCCCCTGATCTTGTATGCTTGTATAAGCATTCATATGATGCATAATTAATGCACATATTCCCTTTTCGAACTTCAAATCGACTAGTCAAGGAATTCTGAAATCTGTTGGTGCTACTTACAAAATCACTTCTGACACAGTGTAGACACTTATGAAATGCTCAAAACATGCACGCCCTTCTCAAACAACAGTATGATCATGTATGTATATATTTGTATGGAGCTGAGCACAAGATACTTTTTACATCTGACAAAATTCCACCATCAGGTTATTTATTTGGTTAATGCGCTGTATGTAATCACATGGATATTGCACAGACATTGGGGATAGTTAATGACCACAAGTGTGACCAGAAAGAAACAGGATATACAAGAGTCAGTAACGTGAAGAAAATCAGCGGTTGTATATTGCAGCTATTTCCTACAAAGACTTGCACAAGTTGAAAAACTTTAAAGTGACCCCTTGAAATGAACCTCACCTGCTGATTAATCCAGTAATTACCAATTTGCTGTGGTAATGGCTTGCATCCAATAAGACGGCGGTTGTTGTTGGATGTCAATTTTGTCTTCATTAGTAAGAAGGAGCTTTGTGCTTTGGGGCACGTTTTGACCCCTCTCTCCTGGGTCTCATCACTTCACAGCAGGTCAGCACTAATGTCAGACTGAGAGTTCTTTGCTTTTTTTTTTTCTTCTCTCCCTTCATTTTGTTTGTCTATAGAGCACATGCCTATATCTTACCCTCTTGGGGAAGGTTAATAAAAACTTTCCTCTTCCTCCAACTTCCCCAAGGTCTCCCTCTCTTCTCACCCCATCACAAGAACCCTCATAAGCCAGCGTTACTTGTCCAAATCCGTCTGTTGACTCTACAGTTGGTCTAATTATGAGTTTCAGTATATCGGAAACACTCAAGGCTCAACAGGGAACTCTGGGATGGTGAAGCATTGCAAGGGGCACTGTAAAAGTATTTCTCAACACAAACCTTTATACTTCCCATTTGTGCACTGCCTGAGGCTACGGGCCTTAGTTCAGAGTGTATTACTGGCTGTTCCAAAGCCAGAGCTAACGGCCACCTCGTATTATCAACCCCCTCCAAGACCTTCTCTATCAAATCAGAACCTACAGTGCGGAATTACTGCCTTGCCCTCTCACCGAGACCTCTGAGAGTGAAAGCAAGGACTATCTACCTTAAAGTCAGCAACCACTTGGATTGCACAACCCCCCCCCATTGGTTGCATAGGCTCCTCACTGGGGGTAAATATTTACAAATGTGCACTCAATAACATCTGTTGCGGTTAGCGCTTTGACAACATGGTGGACCTGGGGAGACGGAGCGCGTCATAGACCCGCGGGAACATGCACGCTCTCAGGTTCTATCCCCTCATCAGCAGACTTTAAGTGCCACAAACAACTCGTCCCAGATGTATTCTATGATGCAATGCCGCTGAATAAAATGTGCGGATGATATCTCCGACTGTTTAGTGTGAGAAATGTATTATTGAGGGTTGGCAGGCGCTATTAGGGTCCAAGTATAATATATGTGACACAGCTGGAACATCTGTGGAGACCGAGGCAGGATCGCTCGGGCTGGCCCTCAGGATCCAAGCGTGTGTTGCATTTAAATATAATCACTGAGCCATACACTATCCCAATCCAAAACTGGAAAACAGCCAAGAAGTTCCATACATTTTTCCCAGGGGGAAACTATTATGGTTCAGATGATGTGAAAGAAGAAATATATAATATAATCACACCCCATCGAATGTTCTTGGTTAAAGAAAAGTTTTATTCAGGATCATTATTGAACATGCTTGAATGCCCCGAGAAGATATTTAAAGGTGCTGTAGGTACGATTCAAGAGCTATACATGTAGTGTAATTGGTTAGAAATGCCATAGACATCCGTCAGCTATCAGTGAGTGAAATGCTCTGTTAGTATATCTTCTCATGTTGATGGTCCCTGCCTTTGTTAAAAGTCCATTTAGATTTTTTTACCCAAAAGAATTCTGACCAGGGCCTCTTTCCCTGCTTGGTCCGGCGAATCTACTTTGCCTGTCAATCACATGAATGCACGCACACAGCTACAACAGGTTTGTTGATGGCACTAATAGGGGCTCCAGGGGGAGGGAGCAGAGGAGGAGGGGGTGGGTTTTTGGGTTGGTAATTTTCAAAATCTTACTCTCTTTTATTATTTTTTAGCTAGCTCTCGCTGCAACTTTCAAATCCTACCTACAGCAGCTTCAGTGGTGACGGAAATCTGAATGACAATGTACTGTCCATCGTATCAATTCACCACAATACACGGTATTCTAATGACACCGGATGTCTATAAGTCTGTGTGTCTAAAACAGGTGCACGCTTGTCGTGTTTATACTTTGGGTTTCCATACAGTGACAGAGGAGTGGAGCAGGTGCCTAAACACCCATATCCTGAACCAAATGTCTCCCTTCATCAGTGTCAACCAGTGATGGACTACTGCGTTTGGCATACTTTATGAGTGGACAGCACAAACACACATGCATACAAATACTGTACACTAAAGCCCCTAACAGGTGTAAGTGTAGCCCTGTTAACCTTTTACACTACAGGCGTTTCCATACGGCCATCCATACCCTGAGAACCTCACTATCTCTGGGCTTATGAGCACAAGAAAGCATAGTCCGATGGTATGCTTTAATGGAGAGAACACATGGGCCACTCCAAGCACCCGATGTAGACACCTGCCGAGATATAAGCTGCACCGTGGTGAACACAGAGGGGGAGGGGGGGGAGGGGGTAAGTAGGATGTCTATTGGGGGCTTGTCTGACACACTCCCCAAAAAGATGCTTCAAATTGTCGCCCACATTGAATTGGCCAGATAAAGAAGCATACCTGGCCCGTCTATAGGACAAGCACATGTTGATTGTTTCTGGGATTTAGGCGAAGCATAGACTTATCCAAAATCACACACGCCACTTTTGTGAATGAAGGGCTACTGTCCTTAACCTTTTTAATCAAAAAACAAAATATATGTTCCTCATGTAGATGTATCATTGTTTTCCAACATAATTACAATTACAACATTTAGCAGATGCTTTCATCCAAAGCGACTTACATGGAATTACATGCTGCTATTACATACATCCTGCCGCCACATAAAATAGTAAATGTGTGTCATTACGCATGGAAAGCCACATAGTGACGGGGATTTCAATATTTCAATTAACCTCATTCAACCTGAAGGGATAATAATAGGCTAATTGATCCGTGATCACAACTATTTAAGGTCTCCTGCTGTGTCCATAGAATGCACAGGAAAGACTATTGTCGTCCTTTATGAAATTGGCAGTTCGCCATGGGAGAAGCTGATTTGATTGGCCGTAATGAAAGACCCCACCACTCCCACTGATAATTTATTCATTCTAATTCAACCCTTTTACAACTGCTCTTTTATCACCAGCCCCACATGTCCCGAAATTAGCAAAAAAGTGTTGGCCACACCTTAGATCGACTTGCGCCGTGAACTTGCGCCATGCACCTCCGCTTGCTTCTTGACCCCGATACTAGGGCCCCAAACGGTTATCTCGTTAACACCAGCAGAGCTCTGTTGGTGTGTTGATTTATTCATATTTATTTATTTTAACAGTTCAGTCAGTTATTAAGGATTACCTGCACGTCATCACCAGTTACAAAGTAGACCAAGCCATCAGGTCTTATGGCAAGAAAGGGGGATATTGGGAACTCCATGTGATACGACATAACAGTCACTGTGAGTTATGTGAGCATGTGAGCATGTGTGAGAGGCAAGACCACGCAGAGATCCATCTCTGAAATAAAAGGAGACATCCCTCTCTTTGGGGGGGGGGGGGCAACAAGGGAGGCACACATAGGAAAAACATCCCAGATGTCGCTGTCACACACTGCCTCCAACCTCCAAATCTCTCTTCTTTCTTTCTCCAAAACACATCCACACCACGAATGTTTAAATGTGCTTTGGACTGTGCAATATAACCCATTGAAAGGGTCGCTTTAAAATGAAGATTTATGGGTCACAGCAAACACTTTACTGTAGCAACCGTTACAGTATAACCTATACAGCCTTCAAAGACATGAGCACCCTTGTCACGCCAACAACAGAAGATTCCATAAGATGTTTGATGTTACCCTTTTCAGAAATGCTGGACCAACCGTTTGGATTGGTGGTGAGCTGCGATTATCTCGACTACACGCGACTACATAACATTTACAACACTGCGCTCACAGCGCCATTGCTAGCTGACCCCAAACCAGTTCTAATGAGTGTGTGGCTGAAATGGTACAGATAAACATGCTTGCTGGTTATCAACGAGGAATTCAATCAGAAGACTTTCGGTCCCAACGATCTGGCGACCGAGTACATCCTGACCGCCTACAGTACGTTCTTTATGGTGAGACAGATAAAAGCGAGACGAGTCTTACTGGCAGCAGGCAGGAAGCCAAATGGCCACTTTAATGACCAACCCGCACTTGGGTTACAAACAACAGGAAGCGATGGGGACCTTAAGCTAGCAATACGCTCTTGTGAGCACGGGTGCATGTTTTGGGGTTACGAAAGGTCCTCGTCTCGAGGCCTCCCACCTCTACACCCCACTCCTCTGGACAATACACTGTAAAAACGTCCACACGACCTGATGGCTTGGTCTTTTTACCACGTCGGGGCGAGCTGGGCCCCCCCCCCCCTGGCACCACAAACATATAAAAATTGAGCCCAGGTTGGACCCCTCCCGCGACGTGACAGACAGGGCACCGTGTTTTCGCAAATAACTGAAAAATAGGAATCTAATTTAAATTAATTAAGTTTTTTTCAAATCATACATTTACAAGTAACATTTACAAGTTTGAAAGGAAATATGAAATGGACCAGACATTTTTCACAAGTATTGATTGTTTCCGCCTTACATTATTTACAGTTTTTTATTGGGAAATATCCATCAAATGGCTCCATCAGTCTATGACACATATACAGCAAATATGAACAGTAAAATGTTAGATGATATACTGTACAGTGCTGCTTAGTGGAATTAACTGTAAATTATATAAAATAAGTTTGCTTTACATCTTCACAGAGCGGCAAAATGTAGTCGACATATTAAGACTGTACAACCATATACAACTATATAAAAGTCAATTCTCAGCATGTAGAAACAGAGAAAAAATAAACATGCCTTTTGTGAGGGAGGTGAGGAAATGTTTGAACAGACTTGTTAGCCAAAGCACGTTCAATTCTAAGCTTTAAGGTGGAGTGTACACCATCCCTCGCTTCCACTAAAGTCACACAAGCAAGGCCTTCAACTTGTGGTGTTGCATTACATGGAGCCCCATGAAAACAGCCTGGCTGTGCATTAACCAATGTCATATGTTTACTGAGCAATAGCCCACTCTGCCCTGAGACGTC
Source organism: Percopsis omiscomaycus (assembly GCA_027575585.1). Lineage (NCBI taxonomy): Eukaryota > Metazoa > Chordata > Actinopteri > Percopsiformes > Percopsidae > Percopsis > Percopsis omiscomaycus. The sequence goes on from JAODLI010073858.1 coordinate 30,244, forward strand.
TTTAAACCCATTCATGAGTTTACCTCAGTGGGAGACCTTTTAATACTAGTTTCATTGAGGCACAGAGAGACAGGCCTTGTGATTAGGAAGTGATTGTATATTTCTTAACCAATGCAAGGTACTCTACAAGGAAATGTCACTCTACCCTATCGGGAGTAAGCATCTCCTGAATCACGTCTTGTCACTTTTATGAGGGCCAAGTGGCCATGACTGGGTAGAGGGGGGCACAGTAGGAAATACCTAATGACTCCATGTTTACTCTGAACCCTCCATAGCTTTGTGGTCAGGGCAGAAGGCCATTAGCTTAATTCCTCCCCAGCTTTCTGCCCAACACAATATACTGCAGCATGGCCTCAGAATGGGGACCCGAATACAAGCCTATTTACTTAACATGACTCATTACATTACTCAAATAGCGCTGTAGACCACCGCAACTTCATCACAAGATATAAGATTGCTAGGCGTCTGGTTAGCGTCCTGCTCATAAACTGTAATTGGGATGTCACTGTTTAATCTATATTGTGAGCTGTGTAGTAATATTATCATCAAGTCCATAACATTTTGAATACCTTTGAACACAGAGCATGCGCTGAAGCTTCTTTGGAAAAGGTTTAGGGGTCTGTTCCCTGTATGCCAAAGGTGTTACTCTGTCATGTGTCAAACTGTGTGAGGAAATATTCATATTGATGAACAGCAGGCAGGTTTCCGCCCATCTACTTCATCTGAAATCAATATGGGTTCCCAACAGTGTTTGCAATATTTTCAAATGTGCAACTCCTGAGGACTTAAAACATGCAGATTCGGCCCCTTTGATGGACACGAGTTGGAAGTTGTACTCTTGGGTTATTCTAAGTGACAACTTAAAGAGAACAGGGTTCAGGGGGGACTTGGTATACCTCTGGGTTGTTCATTTCCTCCTGCATCCACCTCTGTTCCCTCCTGCCTCCTCTTCTCAGACCAGCAGTCCTGATGGGACCCAGCAATGACCCAGACTCAAGAGACTCCATATGAATCCTGCACATACTTACTATTTATCCACAAGAGGGCCAATGAACTCTGCCTTTTCTCTCTCCTCTACTGGGTTAAGCTTGAAACATACCATTGAAGAAGTCAGACAAGAAAGCGAAACATCATGCAATGCATGGTTGGAGGCCAAGGTTGGATGTTCGATCTCTCAACGCACAATGCATGTGCTGGAGCATGATAATTATTAAAGCAGGGAACATTCTTTGTGGCTCAGTTCTGAAACAGGATGACTTAAGGACCTGTATACAGTAACAATGCAAATGAGACTCAGGAGCTTCGATGTTGGCCTCCTGGCCTTGACCTCACACTCTGACGCAAGGATTTCCGCCCTATTCTCTCTCCAGAACCACATCAGCTCCAGGTCAACTGACCGGAATTTCCTGCCGCGACAGCAACACTCTTCGCTTCCGCCGTCGCTTCCTGTGATGAGAGGTTTGTTGTGATTTTTATCATTGTCAGCTTTGGTGCGTTTTACTTCTTTAATGACCATCCTTCCGTCTCTGTCTCCCGCGATACGGAGGGAGAGAGGGATAGCAAGGAAAGAAATAGAGTGTGGATGAATAAGGTAGCTTGTTCTTTGCTGGCTGGACCATACAGCGCACATCTTTGTCTGCCTAAGGGACTAAACCTGAGGTCACGCTACTGACAGACACACAGGTGGGACTGCCATTGATGATGGAACTGCTCCTGACTGCACCGGGAGATAACACTTGACCTCAGAGAGGGCAGAAGAAACAGAGCAGCTTTTTAACAAACTGGGATGAAGATGGCATGATTCCTAATGGTCTTTAAGATTTAACAGTAATTATGTGGATTACATAAGACAATAAAACTACAATCTCCAACTTTTTATATATTTTTGTTTTGTTGCTATTTGTGGTTGACTGAGGTACTGTGTTAAGGGGCCGGGATAACCTAGGGTTTTCCCTGAATCTCTGAAATAGGCCAAGCTGTAAGAAGACCTTACCTGCTTCTAAATGCTAGTAATTACTGATGTTTCTGCCTATTTCCCATGGAGGAAACCCTTTCCAATTTCAGTTTTTATAATTTGGTGTCTAGGTTTGAAATTTGCGGGAGAATATATAAGTGCCCCCATTGGCTGATGTGTTGTCTATATACATTGAAACGACATATGATAGGTTGGTTTTATAGTGATCACTTACCACTTAGTTAATGTAGGTATCCTCTAAATACTACAAATGAGAGTTCAAGATTGTAGATAGCTTTACCGGTGTAGAAAAACCCAAAAAAATTATGGGAATAGCACACTGACTGTGCGTGAAAGTGTTTGCATTGTTCTCGTGCTTGTGTGAACAAAACTGTGTGTGTCCTCAGCTTGTCCAGCTAATGAGTGAAGCTTACTCTGCTAGCCCTGCTGTCTGCTGTCAGCTACTGCCTTAGAACCAGCGGAGCAGAAAATGACTGCACTTGATGCTCTAAAAGGTGGGGACTTGTCACTTTTCTGGTTGGAGGCCATCGACCCATCACCAGCATGCATTCTTGTATCTTATTAAGTTATCTTTTTACAGAAGCTACTGTCTTTGCATATATTATCTTATATTATAATTTATTTACACTAAAACAGGTGGAAACCTCTTTTGTGAAGATTTTGCTAAAAGCTGCCCTGCTACGCCAGTCAGGATGTAAGGCATCGGTGCCTAAGAGGAAATATTGAAAATATCTTTGTCACCCCAGGATAGACTTTCTATGAGGACTGTATGTACAGCTCCCAACAAAACCCAGCCTGTCTCGATCAGTCCTGCGGTGAATAAACAACCAACTCCTGCCTGCTTAAAAATATAAAGACCCAGGGAGCTCCTCATGCTATATTGATGGAAGGCCACGCCCAGACAGGCTATAGATTTTCTCAGCCTTCTTTGAAGAATATGTGAATCTCTTTTTTTTTCGGAGACCTATCATGAATAAAGATGAAAAACTATTCTCTGGGGAACATCCTTGAGATCAATGATGTTTTCTCCCAAACAGACATGCACCCATGTATTGAGGGCATCTCCGAGTATTGGCGGGGCTGGAGAATACTGAACGAAATCCAAACAGTGTTGTAAACCATGAGTCTGACAGCGTCCAGTTGTCTAAACTCTGAAGTCTGGAGCAAAGGAAGACGCTGGGGTATTTTATGTTCCCGTACCGGGGGAATGAATGGAAGCAAAGTTTTCCCTGTCTGAAGCATCCTTCATCTACAGCCAAAGGGAATACACATCTCCAGTCTCAGACTCTACGTTGGGGAATGTGTCGGTGGGTGAGCGTCAACTCATTGTTATTGCAGCCTCTAGAAATATTCACTTGACTTCCTTACACGTCCTTCTTGTCTCCTCTCTCAGCTTATTTTTTAAATCCCTAGTTCTTGTAAAATATAACCATAAGTGGACGCAGTCTCCCTCCATTCATAAGCTCGCGGGGTGGCAAGGCGTTTCTTGCGGCAGACCATATGTAAATACCTTGAGGGCAGCCAATACTTATTTAATATAGAGGTTTGGGCTCCAGAGCTAACATCCTATCTTGAGGTTAGCCCAGTCATGCCTCTGCATCCCTCGGTGACCACCAGCAGTACAAATAACTCAACCCTGACCATCGGATCACAGGCAGTGATGAAAATCAAAAAAACAAAAGACTAAAACATGTAAATGGTGCTTTACCTGTGATGTTAAATCACTAGTTTTGTTTCTAATCCAATTCTTCACAGAGCAAAATATAGATTCCCCTATATGTGATCCGCCAGAATTTGACTGCTGTGTCATTATGGGTGATTTACACAATGATTATATTTAAGTGTTTTTGGAGCCGAATGAATGTTGGCCCTGTTAACAGTACTTCTCATTCTAACTGATTAACAATCCTTAGGACAATCTGCCTCATACCGAGTGAATTAACTTGTTTAACAACTTGTGAAAGCCATATTTTTTCCATCGAAATCAGAAAATAAGGATAACATCAAAAATGCCGGATCATCACTTTGAAGAGAACGTTCAGATATTCATCAGTGAGGTGGAATAAGGTGTCAAAACCAAAACAAGCAGGGCTAAACTTAATGCAGGGCGGATTGGACTATTTGTCTTCTACTCGTGTTGTACACAACCGTCGGTTCTTGTTCTGGCGGGGGTGCACACGGGTCTTGGGAATATGCCTGTGTCAGTCTGAGCAAGAACAGTTGCATCTGCGCTAAGAGGTTCACTACGCAGGCTCGTCCACGCGCCTGACGGCACCCATTCAGCAGGGCCACATCTGGACACCACATGCGCTCGGAACCTGGGTGCAGCCATGCAGAACAAGCACTGGGGCCCAAAACCCGCTCAGGGGGTCCTTTTAATGCAAGACTGGAACTGACGGATTATCCCGACGGCTTGTCAATCACTTTAGAGTGTAGATTACCAGCATGTATCATATTGTCCCGTGCGATCATATTGGTCACGTTAGAAGGTTTGTTCTTGGATCTTGTCATATTTAAATTAGTCATGGAGGCGAAGCTGAACTGACTATTTTAGCCAACATAGAGAACTGTCTCTCAACAGTGGGATTAACAGAAAGGAGTTACAAATGCACTGTTTGTAAACTGGGATTCAGTAGAGTTCAAAACAATGATTCCATTGCATCGCTTTGTTGAACAGCTTCTCCCGTTTCACAATAATATACTATCCTCTTTCACACAGGCGCTTAATCAGTCATAGATCCTTTAGCCCATACTTTCTAATACCATTGATGTGTTGACGTATTTACAACCATGAGGAATGAATTCTTTTTGAAGTGTTCTGGGAACTTTAAACAGAGAGAATTTTTGGACGGGGGAATCTTTACATATATGCAGCCAGCGTTCCCTTCACAGCAAGTGGAAACACAACTTCTTCTTTGGCGCCGCTACCTACTGTGAATTCTGAACACATCAGCACTAATGTCCAAGCAGCACGCAACACTTGCTACATTGCTACATAGATTATATTGTATTATATTGTAGGTGTAGAGTGGGAATCAGCCCTATGACCTTTGGCGGATATCCTATTCTTTCCACGTGGTCGTATTCAACATGTATTTAAGATGAGCACAAGTTTTACAATTACAATTACAAATAGGTCATTTAGCAGACGCTTTTATCCAAAG
>JAODLI010073859.1:0-13842 GCA_027575585.1 Percopsis omiscomaycus
ACAGAGAGAGAGACAGACAGAGAGAGAGAGACAGAGAGACAGACAGAGAGACAGAGAGACAGAGCCAGACACAGAGAGAGAGAGAGACAGAGACAGAGAGAGACAGAGACAGAGAGCCAGACAGAGAGAGAGACAGAGAGAGACAGAGAGAGAGACAGAGAGAGAGACAGAGAGAGAGAGCCAGACAGAGAGAGAGAAACAGAGAAAGAGAGAGAGAGAGAGACAGAGAAAGAGAGAGAGAGACATGTAGAGTCATGTAGAGTCATGCAAGCTAGCAGCTAGCGAGTCATACATTATTCCTCCCGGCTGCTAGCATACGCGGCTGTCTTGATTCATTCCGTGCGGCGCGTCTCAATGTATAGCGCAGAAGGCTGGATATTAATGACTATATTTCCCTCCGCTGTCTCTCCCGGGCTTGTGCGTCCCTTGTTTGCCCCCCCGTTCCAGTCCAATTGTGACACTTTGGGGTGTGATTACGGATATAATTACTTTTCCCCGTCCTTCATCTGTCAGTGTCGCGTTATGCTAACGCCAACCTCTCCCCTCCGTTATGCTAACCCCCCCCCCCCTCTTCTTCCCTTCAACGTCTGTGTGATTTAGGCGTGACGGTGGGGGGCTAGGGACAGACTTTAATGATGGCCCGGGGCTGCTCTTTGTGGAAGTCGCTGTGCCATACGGTTATTCATGTGAACTCCAGGGCTGGAGCCAAACACTAATGGTGACGTCCTTCTACTTTACCCCCTGTATCTTGTTATCCGGTCCAAAGTAAAGGTCCACTAAGTGATGTTTACGCCAAAAAAAGATTTTAACATTTATATATATATTTAAAAAAAATTGTAAACAAATCATATATATATACACAGTATATGGATGTATATATCTTGAATACATTTGCAAAGTTAATTGCAATGCAATGCAAAGTTAAACAAACACAATGCATTTTTAGCATTTCTAATTTATTTGTGGCACTGTTAATGCATTCCTTGGTTTAATCCTTTGAACTATCCGTTGTTTGTACCTCTTTCCACTTGAGAATCACATAATCAGCCACCTTCTGTATAATGGTGGGACCGTGGGACCGTGCACAGTTGGGTTTGCATGTTAGCAACAGGCTGCTCCAATCACTGGGCCTCTCAGCCAACCCTGTGCAGGGATCGATTGTATGCTAAACGTCAAGGTGATTCTTTGGCCTACGGTTGGTTATTAGCACCCAGCTGCTGAAAATGTGCCTTCATCACACACGTTCAAAATGAGTTTGTACGGGTCACTAACTGTGTGCGTTTGTGTCAGATAGATCCTTTGTTATCGTGCGAGATCCGGCATCTAGCGATCATTGTGTGTCGGTAACAGCATCCCTGGCTGATCCCCTAGCCGCGCTATACGTAGGTTTAGACTGGCACGCCACTACAAGTGTTCATGTGACAGCTCCGTATTTTAGACCATGTAACATTACATAAGATGGGGATTTAAATAATTTAGTGTGTAAAAAATTGGCTTTTTTTAAAATTATTTTGTTTTGTTGCCCAACTATCATGCAGGCCGCCGTCATTACTGATCAGGTTGGCTCGGTTTCATCTTTGCCAGAAGATGCCAGTATGGAGTCCAAAAAGTGCATTTTTTTGGAGGGAAACTGTTTATTGGACCTTTTCAATGTCTAAGGTCTAGGCTGGACATCATTGGTTCATTTATTGATATATGTATTTATTTATACTGTGCTTTGACCAGTACATGTGTTGCAAGAGCCCCTTGCTAATACACAAAGATACATTCAGAAGTATGAATAGAGTATTGGTGTGCTATTTGAGTTGAATCTTAAAATGGTATTAATATTTGAAGCTGGAGATCAAAGTGAAAGAGTGGGTTTGGAGCTCAACCCCACCGAACACACTGAGCGGGACAGAGGGGTATTGAAGTGCCCCAGTGCACACTTGATATTATACGGAAGTCTGTGGCTATGGCGATGAATATTAATAAGCCCTGTCTGTCCCTTGGACGGTGGGTTTCTCCGTCAGGTCAGTCGTCGGACCAGAACAGGACTACCATAAATATACATGCACGGGGACCCGCATGAATGTGAATCGACGCGTTTGCTTGAGAGCCGGGGGAGACGGTTCTGAGTTTTCTGTCAAAGCACAGCTGTGAATACAGGCGGGGCAGTTTATTCGGGGCTATTCATCGCGGATTGCAAAGATCATGACCGATTTGCATAGCACCTGAAAGTCGGATGATTTTGCAAAACATTTGAGAAAACTTCAATTTGTGTTTGGATGACCTAGATCTATTCTGAGTTGGAGCGCGTGGTTTGTTGCTGACATCACTCATGAAGCGTGCTGCTTTTGCATACTTGAGTATTGATGCTGTTATATGGATAAAACCTCCCTCTCAGCAGCCATCGTGAACTTATATGATGTTGTAACTCCAAAGACAGTGGAGCGTCTGGTGTGAAACATCTAACACGGCCCAGTTCACTTGGTCCGACTACAGAGACCAACCAACGGAAATGAGTCTCTTTTATTTTCATTGACTTTTTCATTCATTGATGAAATTAGTAAAATAAGGATTCATGAAGATAATTCACTGATAGCAGTGAGATGTAGGTGTGGCGTCAGTGTATGGACAACAGACGGGCTTATATTATATTATACTGTATATTAGTTATATATAATATATTTATATGAATCATTCTGAGTATCTCTAGTCATTCTGAGAAAAGATCTCGGGTACTGGGCAGCAGTCTATGTGGCACACACACCAAACCAACCCACCGTCTCTCTTCTTCACCAGCCAGCCTACACGTCATTGATGTCAACTCAAAATGTATTTAAATAGCACATTTTATACATTGCTGTAAACTCCCCGTGCTTTACAGTAAGACCGAAAGTAAAGTAAAGCAGACTAGCAGAATGGGCCAATAGAGCACAATCCATCCATTTGAATCCTTCGATCTTAACCCTCACGGTTGAGGATTATTTTCGCAGCCAGTATGCAACTTGTTAATGATAAATGGAAAAATCTTTAGTGCTCAGACACTGATACCGTTGATGGAGGACCTCTGTGCATTTGGCTTTCAACACTTTAACCCTTATCAGAAAGTCAAGCCTGCGGCCAGGGAGGTAGCTCTCTTTTATCGGTTGTCTTTAAAAGGGGCACAAAGTAACCAAAGCTAAACTGTCCCCACAAGAACCAACGCACACATTGCGACTGACCGCACTATAATTCACCTCGCCTTGTTATGTTCGCACACTGCGCCGGGGGACAGAGTGGGGAAGCAGTCGGTACCACACAGTTGTATATCCTCGGTGAGACTCTGTCCCATGTGTGTGTGAATACACACACCCCCCCCCACACACACACCCCTGAAACGCTCCAGCAAGTTCCCAGCCCCACACCACTGTATGCAATTAGTGCCCGTGTTGACTGCGGTTCAATCCTATTGGTCCCGCTGGGCCGGACCAATGCCGTCGTTTCAAGAGCTTGGTAGCAGAGTGTGCTACACCTTCCTCTGCTCTGGGTCACGGCACCGTACTCACTGCGGTGTTTTACAGTGGTAGTTTAATAAGTATTTTAAAGTGTCCAGTTCTGTGATCCAGAAAGTACACTCTATACATCTATATATCTATATATAGATATATAGATGTATAGTGTAAATCACTGATCCTCTATCAATGTAGGGGCCGTGGGGAGTGGAAGAGGTTGGGGGCACCAGGGAATCCATATTGGGTTCCTAGTTCAAGGCTTCTTAAGACAGAGACACGCGTGAGCTGAGAGGATGGGGGGGGGGGGGTGAATGATGAAGTCAGTCCGTCCGTCCGTCAGTCCGTCCGTCCGTCCGTCCGTCCGTCCTCGCCGTGCTCCGTGCAGCACTAACTCAGCGGACTCAACACAGAATATGACACCGCTTGACGGATGGAACCAATACGGAGGGATCTCCAGACGGAGGGAGCGATTGAAAAACGGAGAGAGTGAGAACGGAGGGAGAGAGGGGGGGGGGGAGAATGAATATTGATGGCGACGGATTGATCGACGGAGTGCTAGCGCGTGGAACGCTCTCTCTCTCTCTCTCTCTCTCTCAAAACAAAAGGGGGCAGGGGGCCGCCTAGCTCCAGATCACAAGGCCCTCTGAGACGTGCCTGTCACACGTCAATATGCTCCATCGCTCAGCACCGTCACAGCAGACAGTAGACAGGCTCACCATGGCCTATACCTGGCCTATACATGGCCTGTACCTGGCCTATACATGGCCTGTACCTGGCCTATACATGGCCTGTACCTGGCCTATACATGGCCTGTACCTGGCCTGTACCTGGCCTATAGGTGGCCTGTACCTGGCCTATAGGTGGCCTGTACCTGGCCTGTACCTGGCCTATAGGTGGCCTGTACCTGGCCTATACATGGCCTGTACCTGGCCTGTACCTGGCCTATAGGTGGCCTGTACCTGGCCTATACATGGCCTGTACCTGGCCTATAGGTGGCCTGTACCTGGCCTATAGGTGGCCTGTACCTGGCCTATACATGGCCTGTACCTGGCCTATACGTGGCCTATACATGGCCTATACGTGGCCTATACCTGGCCTATACCTGGCCTATACCTGGCCTATACATGGCCTGTACCTGGCCTATACGTGGCCTGTACCTGGCCTATACCTGGCCTATACATGGCCTGTACCTGGCCTATACATGGCCTGTACCTGGCCTATACGTGGCCTATACATGGCCTATACCTGGCCTATACATGGCCTATACGTGGCCTATACCTGGCCTATACGTGGCCTGTACCTGGCCTATACGTGGCCTATACCTGGCCTGTACCTGGCCTGTACCTGGCCTGTACCTGGCCTGTACCTGGCCTGTACCTGGCCTATACGTGGCCTATACCTGGCCTATACCTGGCCTATACCTGGCCTATACCTGGCCTGCATTTTATATAGTGCTTTTTTGTACCCCACAGGCCACCCAAAGCACTTTTACATCATTGCCTCACATTCACCCATTCATTCATTCACCCATTCATTCACCCATTCATTCACACACCCATTCATTCACACACCCATTCATTCACACACCCATTCATTTACCCATTCACACACCCATTCATTTACCCATTCATTCACCCATTCACACACCCATTCATACACACACCCATTCACCCATTCATACACCCATTCATTCACACACCCATTCATTCACGGTGCCATCCAACACATTGTGAGCAGTTAGGGTTAGGTGTCTTGCTCAGGGACACCTTGATACTTGGACAGAAGTCAGCGGGTATTGAACCAGCAACGTTTTGATTGCCAGACCTGCTCTACCCCCTGTTCCACTGTCGCCCCAGCACATGGCACTACTTTATATTAAGGAATGGCAGAATAATAATTTATTTCTTTCTTTCATCATTTTGTGAGGTGCACCAGGCCCCCCTGCACCGGGCTTCACGTTTGGGGCGGTGCTCTTCGGCTCGACAGCCTCGCCCTTCCTCCTCCAAACATAACGATGGTCATTGTGGCCAAACAGATTTGTCCACAAAGTAAGATGTTTGTCCCCAATGTGCAGCTGCAAACCGTCGTCTGGGGTTTCGTTTGGCGGTTTTGGAGCAGTGGCTTCTTCCGCGTCGAGCGGCCTTTCAGGTGATGTCGATCATAGGACTCGTTTTACTGTGGCTATAAATGCTTCTGTGCCCGTTTTCCTCCAGCCTCTTCACAAGGTCCTTTGCTGCTACTCTGGGATCGATTTGCACTTTTCCCGCCAAAAGTACGTTCATCTCCAGGAGACGGAACACGCGGTATGACGGCTGCATGGTCCCATGGTGCCTATATAAATACATCCACACTGGTACACCTTCAACTGACTCAAATGATGGCACTCAGCCTGCCAGAAGCTCCTTAAGCCATGGCATCGTTTTCGGACATATTCCAAGCTGTTTAAAGGCGCAGTCAAATGAAGGCATGCTTCCGCATACACGACCCACGCTTGCCGCGCGGCACGGGGGTTTTGTGTCCACGCCTCTGACTGCGTGGACTGCGCATGTGCGAAAACTGAGCGTGTAGTAATATGCCGAACCACTAGGTGGGAGTAGGCAGAGTATTTGGATATTATGATGGAATTGTGATACAGCGAATTATAAGTGAAATGCTCTGTCTGTAAACATTTGTGTTTTTGTGTCACGCACAAAGTAGACATCCTATATAACCAACTTGACAAAACAATAGTTTGTTAACGTGAAATCTGTGGAGTGGTTTAAAAAGTGAGTTTTAATGACTTCAACCTGTATGTAAACCTCCCAACTGTATTTATACCCTGTGTAATCAAACGGGTGGTGTGTGGGTTGATTTACGTACCGTATCGATTGCTCTCTGATTCATTTCCGTCCTCATTTCTATCATTGCATCCTTGAAAACAGACCAAAGGCCAGACGAGGCCATTGTAACACCTTCAGTCCAGAATCCTGCCGCCATACGTAATCGGGGGGAAGGTCGATGAGACATCCCCGCTTCCCTGGCGTCACACAAGCGGCCACCAGCCAGGCTTAATATGCCCGACACGCTACTGGGTTTACAGCACATCCTCATGGCAAGTCATTACATGGACCTAATACCTTGCCAATTGACTTTACGTCTTTACACTCCGGGCTCTCAAATGCCCCCCCCCCACTCCCAGGAATGAGAGCAGGTGGTCAGGTCATATCACTTATTTTTTAGCCGTTAGAATCATTTCCATCTTTAAAAATGAAGGGGGAAAAAAACAACAACAACACACATTTCCACACACACACACACGCGCGCACACCTCCCACACATGCTCACACACACAGAGAGAGAGAGGAAGCCATTGCCTCCTGCCTGGAGTTATGCTAATTTGTGTCACAGCGCATGTGGACGTGGGAACTGATTGACGACCGTTAACACCCACTCACGGTTTATTTACGCTAGCTGGTCGGCCATTAAAAAGTCATGATCATGCTGTGCGCATGCTGTGTGTGTGTGTGTGTGTGTGTGTGTGTGTGTGTGTGTGTGTGTGTGTGTGTGTGTGCGCGCGCGGTAACTGCTAGCATGCTCTCGCGCGCGCTAACCCGCTAACGCGCGCTAACCCGCTAACGCGCGCTAACCCGCTAACGCGCGCTTGCTAATAGCTTGTGAAGGGAGTCAAAAGCAGAGAGAAACAATGCGGTGATAGCCTTATGCCGATTAGTTCTGCTCATTGCATTAGAGCCTCACCGTGGTGCCCGGCAGGTTTCGCCCGTGCCTCCATTTGTAAGTCATCAAGCCGCACAATAATGGAATATGAAAATATAATAAATAAATAATGAGTGCGTCGTGGCACATCAAGTTATTATTTAGTTTCTGCCTCTGGAAGTGCCTAATGGCAGAGCCAATGGCGCATAAACTGTGATTTTCTTCTTCGTGATTTGGTAAAAGAGCATTAAAATGTTTGGCTAACTGTATAACTTTCCGGTGACAAACAAGCAATTAGGATGAACAACAATAATCCTCTTATGTTTGAACAATTTACAGCTACTGTCATATTCCCAGGTCTTGCTAGGATTTAAACATTAATTATTTGAAAGTTTTACTCAATTAAAGAATCCAACTATTTGCACATTGAGTGGTGGTGATGGGCGGTGTGTCGTACTATCAGTTATGATGGTTCATGATTATGCATGTCTTTCTTCTTTTGTTCCTCTCTTTTGTTTCTCCCAACGATTAATATATTATTACGTTGGCTGATTGTTTTAGGTGGATTCATTCAATTGTGATAGGCTATGTATTTGAATTGTGACATCAACCTGTCAAAGGACAGCAGATGAAAATTACCCTGGTGGCCAAATCTGGCACATTTAAATTGGTTTTACATGTTCATTATTATACACTATCCCTAATAAATAAATTATTTGTTATATATATATATATTTATACACACACACACACACACACACAGTACATTAGTTGCAACATAATATGCGTTGAGCTAAAATATATATTTATAAAAAATTTAACGAGAGATTTTGTTTGTGTTTTTGTCTTGTAATTTATTCTACAAGGGCAGAAGAGAATGTAATTAATCAGCGTGGTTTTCCATGAATTAATAGTTCAATAGCCAATAATTTATTATCTTACATAGTCTAATAGTTTATTATTTTTGTTTGGCTGATTCAAGTGGTATGTTATGACTTCCTGTTTTCCTGATGTTTTGTGTTTAGCAGCAATAGGCCTTAACACGGGTCAGGTAAGGTTTGCGAGAGGCGGCTGGGTAAATCCGGGTCAAACTAGCTCTTGCCAGTTTCTAAAGACTGTAAAAAAGGATGGCTGGCTTTGAGACAGCCCATGGCTTTAGATGAGAGAACACAAACACGGATAGAAAGGAATGAAGAGGAGGATGGGTAAAAGAGAACAGCAGAGGGATAGCGGAGGAAGATGAATAATAAAGAGATAGAACACGAGAAGGAGAGGTGAGCGAAACGAAGCGAGGGGAGGAAGCGAGGGAATGGAAATCTGAGTGAAAGAGGGGATAATAAACGGATGTGGAGCAGAAAAGGAGAGAGGGCTGGACTGCATACTGTTCGCCTCAACTCTGGTCTGCCTGCTTAGTGGCGGGAATGCAGCGATTTAACACACACACACACACACACACACACACACTATTGTGCTGATGGCTGACACAGATACTGCAATGCAGAGAGAGATGAGAGCAAGAGAGAGAGAGAGAGGGTGGGGCAAGCAGGGAGGGTCAGAGAGAATAGAAAGAGGTAAAAACGAAGTAGTAAAACAGTAAAACGTTAAAATGGAGGGTGGCTGAGGCAGAGGATGGGAACTCTTGAAGCCCTATTTATTGCCACCAACCGGTTAGGCTAAAGGGGAAATCTGAGATTATTTTGGGGCCGAGAAACGCCGTTTTGGCTTCAAACACGACCAAGCTCTTCTTCACCTGAAAACGCCCCTGAGCACGTGCATTTAGTCTCCGCTCACCCACAGCTTGTTCCCCCGATCTCCAAGACCCATTTGAAACTGGGTCACTGTCATCCTGAAATACTACCTGAAGTTCCTGCTGCTCCTGGACAAGATGGTGGCACTCCTCTGGAGATTTATTTTCTAGTTTAACATCGTCGCTGGCGCTGAATTATCTATTTATGTTAGTTTAGGTTAGTCCGTCCGTCCACCCGTGTCTTGTCTTGCCTCGTCCTCGTTCATGGCCGACGTAATTCTTCTTGTGGAATTACGTCTGAAGAGTCTAAATGTTGCGTCGCGTCAGATGTCAATGGTTTGACGCGACAGTTTGACCTCTGTTTTATTTCCTCGCGTCGCGCTTTGTGTAAAAGGGCCTTAAGAGTGAGTGAGCCTATAGCAACAAGAAGAGGTGATGTCTCCCTATTCACAGGGGGGTGGGGGGGACTTGAGTGCTAATGCCTACCACTGGGCAAACATGTTTAATCCCCAGGGATGGGACAACCGTACTCGTGTGACTGAACAGCAGCAATTCTACCCACCTACCCTCACCAAGGAAGTCTTAATACCTTACAGATGGTCCATTTACATTTACAGCATTTAGCAGACGCTTTTATCCAAAGCGACTTACAATTAGTACATTTTTTACATGGAGCAGGTAGGGGTTAGGCATCTTGCTCAAGGATGCTTACAGGTAGGCCACCTACGGGGATTGAACCCATAACCTTCGGGCTGGGAGTCCAACACCTAGACCACTAGACTATCCTGCCCCCCACCTGGTCCACCTGCACAGAGGCCAAAGTTGCCAAAGGTTAACACACGCAACCTTTCCCATGAAACCAGTAATGAGCAAACTGGGTATTTAGGCCAGAGAGAGTATTGCTGGGTCTGAAGCCAGTTTGACTCGATGCTGAATCCTTGTCAAAACAATCACATAAACAAAGCCTGACAAATGCTAATTCTCTGCAGGTAGCTACAGTAGCATGCAAACAAATTACTGCAAAGCTAAAATCTAGTTGATTCCCCAACAGCCGACATGACAGATGCACACATATTGTCACAACAATGGATCATTCAAAACTGGTTTTGCCCACATTTTGCATAATTGGTATTTGTGTGCCTTGCAAAGCAATTACTAGTTTGTCACACCCTTGTAGTTTTGTCGGTGGGCCTAATATTGTTTGCAGGTAAAGCTTTCACATTTTACCAGAAAATATAGCTCAGCAGACGCTCAACAGCGGCAATACAACTATTTCAATATAGGACAAAAGATTGTTCCATTACTTGAAAGAGAAACTTGCTTGAACAAGCTTAAGTTTAAACATTTTGAGTATGAATGACAGCCTCATTAATTTTGGTGGACGAGTGGGTGTAGTTTAGTGAAGTGTAGTGAATCCTAAAAGAACAGAATACAGCAGGCTATATAAAAGCATATATGGGGGGGGAGGGGGGGAGGGGAGGAAGTGCCTGCATACAGATTTTCACTTTGGCCACCCCCCGTGAAGGTCCAGTTGCAAAATGACAGCAAATCTGGAGTGAAAACAGTATGCCGCCGTCTGTTCCGTGCCCTGTATCAGGCTACAGAAATGTCCTTGGCGAGGTCGGCTATTACATTGCATGTCAAGGAGCCCGTACGTAAACAACAAGCCAGCGGCCAGCTATCGTTTACACGCGGCTTGTCAAGGCGTCTCGCACGCGGACAGAGCTGCAGCTCTCTCCTGGTTCTCCAATGTACCGCTGCTTCCTGCGCCAGGCACCGTGAGAAGTGGCTAATGGCTTCCAGATACGCACACTGTCTAGGTGAGGGGCGGTTTAAAATGAGGAAGACATTTAATGATACAATCCTTTTTTATTATATTTTTTATCTGATAGAAAGAATTTTTTATTTTTTCTTCCAAGACTGTGTGACTGCGTACAGACCTGGCTTGAGTGGCAGCTCGGACTCTCCCATGTCAGTTTGTGGGTGGGACAACTGACGCGTCCTCTGTGATTGGTCGACCTCAGCACATTCACACACATGGGTCTAGTAACTGCAGAATGAGACTACATAGGCTGAGTTTACTAGAGAATTATAAGTGCAGGTATAACCACACATCTTTATCAGTTACAAGATGGGTCCTGGAAAAAGGAATAATTGTAAATGAGTTATTTGGACTGGTTTTGGACATGTCACTCCTCATTCATCCCAATGCACTGAAAACTAGAACACCACCCAACACTTGATATTGTCTGAAAATCAACACATTAAGTTTTAAATTCCTTGTTTAAAAATCCATATAATAATTAAAACATCATTGCTTTACGCACATGAGTCTGCCACTAAATTATAAATAGACAACATTGGGGAAAACTAACATAAATCTACCCGCCCACACACACACACACACACGCACACACACACGCGCACACACACGCACACGCGCACACACACGCACACACTCGCCCTTTTGTGAACATGTCCCCTGGTAAAATCTAAGATGGGTCAAAAAGTCAGCAATTAGCAATTTCACAGACCATAACCTTAATTAGAACGGAGAATAGGGGTGCAAACAAGATTACACACACGCACACGCACACACACACACACACACACACACACACACACAGTCCTGCAGATAGCCACGAGCATACACTCACAGATGAAACACATACACACGCACACGCACCCACACATGCACACAATTAGATGATGCTGACCAGGTTAAACACATAGCGACTGAAAAGAGTCAAAAAGACTGTGTGCGTGGGAGAGAGAGAGAGAGAGGGGGGGCAGGATAAAAGGTTGCCCACACAGAGGGAACGTGGAGGAGGTTAACACGCACTAACACGGCTCTGTGTTAATTGCGGCTGGTAATGAATCCAGGCTGCTGGTGCTACTGTAAGTAATCCAGCCTGCTCCTCTAATTCAATCACGTGTCATTGTAACCTTACACACACACACACACACACACACACACACACAAACAGTTAGTTCAGTCGGCGCGGGCTCACGTGGAAGAGACTCTACTAGCAACCGGGCATGTGCTCGATGCGACACACGCGACAACGTCCACAAAGCACACAAACATGGGCACAGTACAAACATGGGCACAGTACAAACATGGCCGAACGCGCCCTAAACAGACAGGAGAGATGTCAGCGGCTAAGACGTTATTAAAAGAACGTTTTAAAGTAGTTAGCCATAAAGTGTACTACCAAATACCCAATTTACATTATTTTAATGTTATGTGCTGCATTTTGTTGCTAGACAGATTTTATTCAGAAGGTGGGCTTGCAGCAATGAGATGCCAGAACTTGCACAAGATATATAAAGTAAGAATAAAATCTAATCACGTGATTTCAAAAGGAAGAATATAGTGTATTCACAGCAGAGGGTCAATGTTTGCTTACTGGCACATCTAAATCAAAACACCCCCATTAGTAATGCCTTTAGCTGTGTAGGCCTACATCCTGCTATGACACTTCTGTGAAAAGGTAAAACTGACTCTTTGTTATTCAAAGAAAACAAACATGTACAGCTGGGGTGAGATGTAAGAAAGACGCCTTTATCCCTGTATGTCAAGCTGTAAGTTCCTCATGGTTCAATAAAATGGATTAAAGCCATTTGAAATTCATACGAACAGCATTTAGCAATTCTGTTTCAGAATGTGTTTTCTTGTGAACTTCAAACTTTCCGGTCATTAATGTCAGTCATTGAAGCAATGACTGATTGCTGATTGCAAGCAATGTTGCAATCTGAGCAACAGAAAAACACACAACACATCCATT
This sequence comes from Percopsis omiscomaycus, assembly GCA_027575585.1. Taxonomy (NCBI): domain Eukaryota; kingdom Metazoa; phylum Chordata; class Actinopteri; order Percopsiformes; family Percopsidae; genus Percopsis; species Percopsis omiscomaycus. The sequence continues at coordinate 12,705 of JAODLI010073859.1, forward strand.
AATTCATTATTATAAATTATTGTAATATTATATTATATTTAAAAAAGATTTGCAGTGGTCTCTTAATTATTTCCATGGCTGTATATGCTGTAGTTAGAGCACCAAAACACGAATGCAAAGCAGGCACAGTCAATGGTAGACTTTGTGTAACGGTACACAAAACAGTAAAACATGTTCAATTCTGCACAAGCAAACGGTTTGATATGTTGAATTACAAGGTATAACTTTGCCATATATATTTATAATATACTGGAAGCTATTCTAGAAAGTGTCACTAATAATATGATGTTAAATAATTATTCAGTTATAACACAGTATTTTTTTGTGTATCTGTATATTTATTTGGGACACACATTTATTGATGGAATCATAATGCTTTTTTTTTTATTATTTAGTTTCGGTACACTCCAGACTAGGCCTAATATCTGTCCGGGAAAGTCACCCAATATCTTTTATTTAGTGGGCTTGTGAGTGAATGTGAAAATACAAAGACTATCAAGATAAATTGGAGTCTGTTCATTTAAATTTAAAGGGCCCTTCAACCGTACTACAAATAAAACATGAAAAAAACGAGAGATGAAAGAACAAATCAAACCTCCTCTGGTATAAAAAGATCAGAGGCCTTTTTGTAAGCTCTTTTAGGTCGTTTTACTGTTGAAGTTTCTTTCAAAGCACTGTTTCTCAAATGTGTGGGGTGGGGCGAGAAATTCATAAATAAATAAATAAATAAATTAGCATTAAAAACCTTTATTTTAAGTTTGTGTTGTTGTTGTTTTGGCTACTAGCTTCTCCTGGTTGTTTTCTTGCACGTCAGGATGACGAAGGCGAAACAACGCCTTCTTCAGCTAAAGGAGCATTTACTGAATATGTGCTTGATCATCATTAACTATTCTATGTTCTCTTCACTGTCTCTGTTCTAGCAGAACGTGTTTACTTGCAATGATCATTGTGTGAGCTATTGAGCTATTGGCATATGTACTGTAAATGTAAAATGCATGCCCAGGGCCTGTGCCTCTCTACATACTACAATTAATTGCTTTTATCCAGAGCGACTTACAATCACATGGTGCTATTACATGGAGCAGGTAAGGGTTACATGGTGCTATTACATGGAGCAGGTAGGGGTTACATGGTGCTA
>JAODLI010073860.1:0-13841 GCA_027575585.1 Percopsis omiscomaycus
ATATATAGCGTACAAGTATATTAACCCCTAATGGGTTGTTTAAAAATAAAAGGAATCATCCCACGACCTTGAGGAGGGGTCATCTGTTAGCAAGTAGCAGTAGCTAGTGAGGAAATGTGTTTTCACTGACCTCTCCCTTAACAATATTACTGTAACAAAGTGAGAAGTGAAACAAACATTTTAAAAGATTAAAGACCCGGATCTGGAAAACACCATATCCACAGACGTTCAGCAGGAAAGTAAATAATGTGCCACAGTGAGACACAGACTCAACGTTGAATTTGAACAGTTAACCAAACATAAAGTTGATATCTTTGTTATGATGTGACACAGTTTGCACTGCATGGAGCTTGGCCTTCACCGGGAGAAAGAGAAAGTGTGTGTATGTGTGTGTACGTGCATGTGTGCGAGTACGTTTGTGTTTGTGTGTGTGATATGTAGGGCACCTTGGTTTAAAAGGGCAAATGGAAAGAAGGAGAGAAGATCACACATTTGTTTGTAGTGGAAGATTAGGAACGCTTGGAGAAAGAGAGAGGGGGAGAGAGAGAGAGAAGAAGAAGAAAGCGAGTACACACCAAATTGTTAATCTGTGAGTTTTGTTGATTTATTTTTGGCATGATTATTTATGTGCTTGATTAGTGTCTATGTGCATGCGTGTGTGTGTGTGCGTGTGTGTGTGTGTGTGTGTGTGTGTGTGTGTGTGTGTGTGTGTAAACTATATATACAGTAGTATACAGTATACCGTACAATTGTATGATTCCAGGGCATGAGAAAATAGAGGCCAAATGTAATCTATGATTTACTATGTTGAATCTATTTGTATTGGCTGATTTATATAGTTTATAATAAATAATAAGTCTAGGGAAATATGTGACCTTAAGTATGGTTGTTGATTCCCTACTGACATCGGCACTGTATTTAGGCTCACCCACTTTGAAGGGGCAAGTAACCCATCATCAGTCACACTGAGAGAGAGGACAGGTCCCAGAATATTATTTTAGTTTTGATACAAAATGGTCGAGAGAAGCCTGGTTCCTCCAGTACTGGAGATTGTTAGTTTAGTGTCCAATTGTTGTTAGAATATCTCTATGTGGCTTTATTCTTTTCTCTGAAACGTGTAGAACTTTTTAGCTATCCAACCATTCGTGTTAAAACTTCCTTCCTGCCATTCACAGTGAATGCCACTGGTGTTATTTTTAGGAGCACATCATTGTGAGAGTAAATGTAAGTGTCATTGTGTGATGATTGTATTAATGTTGAAGGCTGCAGGAATTTACTAGGAGCCTATCTACTGTTCTGTCTCAACTGACCAGTAGGCCTATAAACGGAAATAGTGCATACCCATGTCAGCTTGTCCAAAGTTCACGTACACCAAATATTCTTTAATTAATCAACCCATTTCTCCTTTTAAGTAATAACAGCCAAGTTGTCTTGATCTGGGCTTCATGTTTGCTCAGTAGCACACAAAAACAACCAAGCAATGTTCCCGGAAATCCAGAAATACCAGTGAAGGATTGAGCTTTACCCTAGCAGCCAGCTTGTAGTAGCTCGTTTTTGTCATCACAGCTCCCGTTGACTGCCATTCTAAAGAAGCGACCACTTAATAGCCACATCTGGTCTCATCTGCTGGATATGTCACCATACACACATGATATCCTGTTGCTCGCTAGTGACGCCATTTAACGCACGGTGAGCAACTCCTGTCCGGTCGATGGGCGTCTGAACACAACACTTGTGTTAAGTTATTTTAATATCTGAAGATGGTGTAGCTTAGTCTAAGCTACGAGGTCCTTCAAAGCAGTATTATGGTTGATCATCATGCAGATTTAATACTGCGTAACAGTTATATTTGGACCACTTTTTGAGATATACTGGAGAAAATATATTTGGAGAGCTTGAGTTCAGATACAAGTTGTCGGGGGAAGGATAGGAACACATTTGATATTGCCATTCGCGCTAGCGTCATCAAAGCTCACGTGAAAGAGAAATGTGACTACTGTCATGGTGGAGGGATGTCATTCAGAGCTACTGTATCTGGCAGCTCACATGGCGGACGCACAGACTCCTTTAAAATGTGTAAAAGGGAGAACGGGTTTTTATGGCTGAACACTATACAGGGACAGCGTGTCGTACCCCGAGCGTGAGATCAGCTACTGGCATGGATCGTGACAGGAGCATTTTCAAAAGCTTTCAGCAGTAAAGTGGAGTTAAACAGTCATATAAATCTTTAGGAGGGCTCATACTCTCTCTCTCTCTCTCTCTCTCTTTCTGTTGAATGGACTATAAATACTTTGACAGGCTGCTTCCAGTAAGCTTGTAGTTGATTGAAGCTGAAAGCTGGGTAATAGCATTAATATATATATATATATATATTCTATTAACAATGTTCTAGTCAGTGCATCTGCATTTGCATTTTTCAGCACGTGCACAAAAGCACATTCGACTGTGTGTGTGTTGACTTTAATCAAACGCTGTTTAAACCGTGCTATATAAATAAAGTGGATTGGATTGGATTGGACTGTTAATATGTTGACAGAAAAGTGTGCAGGTGGTGTTTCAGGTGACCTTACATCACAGTCGAACCCCCATGCCCTTGTCGTACATAATGGGGTCCGCTCTGTTTACTGTACATTGAGTGCTAGCACAAATGCCAAACACACACACACACACACACACACACACACACACACACAAACACACACATGAGGAGCGTGCTTGTGATTCCACCTAATGTGCCGCGGCACGTTTCAGGAGCGGCCCAGGAGCGGCTCTCCGCACTGCTTCTAATACGCGCCTATTCTATTTTTGATTGAAGCCGCATCTGAAAGCAGTTCAACCGGTCAATCGGGTAGAGCTTTCCTCGTGAATATTCACGAGGAGTTTTTTCCCCGTCACCCAGTCACCAATCAAAGAAAAATCAGCAACACATCAAGGTGCTCCGCTTCTGAAAGGCTGCCGGTGGGGTATGAAGACGTCACAGATCCGCGCCCGGTGGAGAAAGTGGTAGACTACCTGGGAATCTTTCCAGCATCTAAACATAAAGTCAGGCTTTTCATCTCGTGTGCGGCACGGGAAGCCGAGGGCACATTTAACGACCGCTGGACTCTTTATGTTCACTTCCTGCAAACGTCAGCGGTGGCATGCAACAATGGCAAAGACTGACCTTGGAAAATGAGGTAATAATGGCATTTTCCACGTTTCTGAGGTAATAACGGCCTTTTCCACTGGTAAAGCGTGCGATCTTGAGGAAACTGAAGCGCCCGAGGAAGGCTGCAGGCCTCACCGTGCCTAGTTGTGAGGTAGAAACTAGCACTGATTCTGACCTGCCTCAGTGCACTTCATTGATGGCAGTTTGCGCGCACAAAGATACCGTGATGAGATGGTGCCGTGTTTCAGCATGACAATGCAGGCCCCATGTCACAAAGATCTGGACACAGTATTCCTGGAAGCTGAAACTGTCCCGTTTTCCTCCACCGTCTGCACACTCGGCAGACATGTCAGTCACGGAGCAGGCTCTGGATCATGTGACGGCGTGTTCCAGTTCCCACCGATGTAAAAAAAAAAAACTTTGCACGGCTATTGAAGAGGAGTGGGCGTTGTGTTATTTGTGAAGACACTGGACGCCCAGATTACACCACCTTAAGAGAAACAAAAACTCAACTCCCCCCGTTAGCCTGTACAACGTTTCAGTAAGTTGATTCTACCGCTGTAGTGCCCTCTCTGTCTTCTTTCTCTCAAAAGTCAACTCACCCCATTTACGTCAGGGCATACACACTATTGCGTTCAGTTTCAGGTTGCTTAGTAAGTGTGACGCAAGCTGTATTTAGGCCGCACTGCTCCCCAATCGTCTGTACTGTATGCAGATAAGCTGCCAATATTTGAAATCCGTTTTGTGTACTGTTTACACTGCCAGTGATCTGTTTGTACTGTACCAAATTATACTGATACTTTAGCACGTAGGCAACTGGCGTCATTCCGGCGTGGGACATGGCCGTGGTCTGCATTGCTGCGATCAGACACAATTGTCATCAGCTCCTATTGGGCTCATGTACAGCTCAGGAGTCAAGGCAACTAACTGGACTGCTGTTCTCTACTTTTGATTTATATATATTTTTTTCTTTTTTCTCTTTTGTATGGGCCATGTGTCTGGAAATGAAGAATTATTGTTACGTCTTGTGTTTATCTGTGTGTTTCTTCCTTGTAGTTTTCTTCTCTTCCACTACACCCGTATCAAGTTCTGCAGGAAGCCCTCGGATTGGCTAAGGCATCCCTGCACCTGTGTGGCAGAGCCTGCCGGTGTTTCTCCTGCTGACGCTAGTTTAGCTGACAACGTTCAGGTGTTCTGCAGCCAACCTATAGATGCCACTATAAAAAAACAGATACATCCTCAATTTGCTGTTGCAGCATGTCAGCATAGCTCCTTGTTTGGTCATGTTCCTGCAGGCCTTTGTGTTTGTTTTTTCCGTGACATATCGGCCTATAGCACCCTAGACCATCACCAACAATAATAAAACAATAGACAAAATGGTTACACTAATTTGTTGTTCAGAAACATTAACCTTTTCGGTGACCAATGCGGTCAATTTTCATTTTAATATGTGGTGACATTAGCATTTCAATCTCAGCCACGGAAACGGATGCAATTTCTTCCCCCTGGAATATTCTCTTTGTTATGTTTTACAATTGCAAATTGACACACTTCATGGCAAGATAAAATGCGTGTTGACACTTAGACTGAGAGATTAGCTGGCTGGCTGCACTCCCATGGGACGTCCCAGTTTGGGATTTAAAATTATCTGCCTGACTGACATTTCTTCAGAACCTCTGTAGTTCAAATTTGTTTTCCATTTAGTCTCATGAGCAGCTGGTGCACAAGGTTGATGTGAAAAACACCAAGGCACTTATGCCAACTCGGCTACGGTCACCATGGAAACCACCAGTTGACACACAGATGCCCACAGCCCAATGAACGAAATGTGTATTATGTGTTATACTCGATCGATATTCATAATCAGCCTTGCATAAGAAAAGGCTTAATTCGACACCTATTGATAGTGCTATATATTTACTGTTTTAACACTGTGGATATGGGATGAGAGGCACACAATCACTGTAAAGCTTTGAAAACTTACTGAACTAACATGTACACAAACACATTGACCACTAAACCTGTACATTGTGCAGCCTTTAGGCAAGCTAACATCCCTAACGTCTTTCCTCTTGGAGCATAGAAAGGGGGATTGACATGAGCAGAGACGGTTTGGACAAACAAGCGTTGTTGATCTGCACCTTTAATCTATTTCCAAGGGACAGGTCTTTCATCAATGGGTAGTTGGTGTAGAGCCTGGTGTAGAGACAACCGTGGTCTTCATTATCAACCCTCCTTTTGCTCTCGCCTTCCATGTCTCCCTCCCTGCGGTCTATTACTGTAGGTCTATACTCTGTTTCCTCCACCATACGTCTATCTCAAAATCTCTGATATGTTTTCCCAGTTGACAGGGGTGGAGTGGAATATCGCTGTCTCAGATTAGCTTCTTCCCCGCTAGCTTGCTATAAAATTAGGGCAGAGTTGAAGGGTTTGTCATATTGTAGCTCACGGACTGCTGCAACTGCTACAGTAGGGGGCTTGCCTACTGCTGTTGCAGTGAGAATACTTGAAATAGTGTTGTATATTAGGGAGTACCGGCGGTCGGATGCTGTAAACAGGGATTGCTTCACGCCCAATGGAAAGTTTGTGCTTCACTGACAGAGAAATGAATGAAAGTTCATGAGAGCCATAATCACTTAAAGCGTCGACCTTAAAAGGTTGAGACCTGCACTTTGAAATGGCACTGGTTGTTAGCAAGTTACTCTGGTCAGAACACATCTATATCAATGGTCCAAATCCTAAACAAACCTTGTCAAAGGGGTCAATGCTCCAAATCCTGGTTTTGTGTTTACAAAGAAATTAGCCTGTAATATTTCTTATGAATGTTTAACCAAACAGCAGGTATAAGTCAATATATTTGTACTTCAGCATGTCTGCTGAGATCATGATGACTTCTGGGTCTATGGAACAATAGCACAAGGACTCTCTTTTAAAATAAATAATGTTGCTGCTTGGGGAAGATCAATTAATGTTGCTAACACAAATAGTTTTGACTTGTAGGGGTTGTAAGCTAGGTCACATTCAGAGGAAGTTGAAAGGGGTTAGGAAATGGGCTGCAGAGGATGTGGCCACATTTGCATACAGTGCAAACGAATGGGTTAAATTTGATATGTGTCTGCAGTGAATGGTTTGTGACAAATGCACAAGACTGTTATACCTCATGAGTTTAAAATGCATCAAAATGATTTATCTCTTAAACTCTAACACGTCATCACAGACCACACACAGAAACATCCAGCCACATCCGATTACTGTATGAATATTTCTAAATCATCGCTAGATCCCTGTCAGGGTTGATTCAAAGGCCACCGTGATATAGATGTTGGGTTTTGAAAAAAGACAAACACAAGTTAAAAAGGGCTGTCACATACTGTATGGTTGGACTAATTTAGAACAGATTTAGAATTGCTCATTTGCCCGTAACAGAATCTAAGTCACAACAAACCACATGTGACGTGAGAGGGTTGCTAATTGCTGGGCCACAGCTGGTTGGGATCATTATCTAGCAGCCAATAAGATTTCAAATGAGGTAGAGGGACGCTGATTTAGATGCCCCAATATGATAGAAAATTTTTGATTGGAGTCATTTTATCTTTTCATTGCTGTAAAGGCATTATATTGACTTTGTGTGGTTATACTTTACGTGTAGCGAGCCCATTGCTTTTAAATGCTATAGTTTAGTTCATGAAAGCCACTTCCTATTGTCAGATTTCTTGCTTTCTTCCCATATGACCAGTCAAACATAAGAACAACTGCACAAGTAGGCCTATTGTGGTTGCTGCCTCACACTGCAGCATACTTAGCAAGCCAAATAAGTGAATGTGAGTTATAAAGGTATACAGTATAATAATGATGTCCATTCAGTCAAACGAGTCCAAATTAGTACACAGTTATAGCATATAACATTTGTAAATCAAGACAAATGAGCTCCTCTCCAGCACACCTGCTGTGATCAGGTCTGCTCTGGCATCTATAGGCCATCTCAGAGATGATAAACAGGTCCCTCCGGCCAACCATTCATCTTAATTCTCCACTCGTATCCATGGCATATGCCAACGGGTCGCTTGTCACCCATCCCTTGTACATTATTGTTGTTACGTTCCCTCCATCCATAAGTTTATGCCTGGCAGGCTGCTCACTTATCACACTGCCGTATTATATAATCATTTTTCATATCCAACTTACAACATTTTGCATATATGTGCAGGCCCTATGTCAGTTGATGGTCCAGCGGCTGAAACAATGCGTGTGCTTTCGGTTTCTAGTAAGAACTGATTAGGTTGTGGCCAGTGGATGTGTGAAATTAGAGTTTATGTTTTTGAAAAGGGAAAATTAGATTATTTTCATCTCTGCCCTAACATCCCCTCTCCCCCCTTTTTTTTTGTTTACCCCGCCCTGTGAGAAAAACGACATTTCTAGATGACGTCAATCCGTTGGATTTATTAGGTTATATTTTTCAGTGAGTAGGCTAAAGCTGATTTTGCACGATTCATATTTCTCGATTATTGTAGGCTTACGTACTGTAATATTCAGGGATATTCTTGCTTCAGCGACCGTACAATAGTCATTTTGGGTTTCTGAATAGAAAGTTACACAAAATATTTAGTGGGAGGAAGAGGGGGGGTCTCGACAATAACTATTGACTCCCTATCGCGCGAACACGAACAGCCGTTGGTTGTCTAATGATAGAGAGATTACCACAAGCAAAGTGAACTCTCCCTGGAGGCGCGATGGGAGGCGCCTGCCCGCCTTGTGCCTTTTTAAAGTGTATTATCGCATCGAGGCGGTCCTCAGCCCTCATAACTGTTCTGCTGAGGACAGAGAGCGTTGACGTTGACTGCACGGAGGCGGTGAGCGCATCATCTAACTCCGATTTGGACCGAAGGGATCACGTCGCGTAATTTAGACCGCGACACCTACATACTGTAAACGACTGGCGAGTGCGTCTTTGCACCTTGCTAAATAATTGAGGTGGACGTCACGCATCTCAGTTCAAGGAAGGCGAGCTTTCAACCAGTCGCCAAACTTCGGTAAGAAGTCCAGTAGGCTATACAAGACATTATAAAGTCCTGCGGGTGACTTGGTAAAGTCCATTATGGTTCCATGGACATGTTCTAACGCGATCATCAATGTAACTTTAAATTCTTTCTAATCTACGGAATATTTTGTGTTCATTTGTTGCGCTACCACGATCGTGCCAATGCTGGAATGGCTTGTGGCTGTGTGCATTGTGATCCTGGTGGCGTTCATTTGGCCGGGCTCCAAGTATTTCAGCACTGAGAGACAGCCAGACTCCCTCCTGGAGGGACTCGGCATTTCGCGGCAGCAAACGAGGGAAGGGATAACGGAACCCCGGGTGCCTGACGCAGGGTCTGACGCTACCCAGACAGCTTCCGACAGAGCCGGCGAACCAGCTCCCACTGTCGCGCTGATATGCAAACCTTCCGCGCTGGCCAACTATCTCCTGAAACACTGCAGGACTTTCAGCAGCTACTCGCCGTCTGTCGGCTGGACGTGGAGGGCGAGTGCCCTCCTGCAGAGTGTGCACGACGCGTGCTGGCCCTACGAGAGTCCGGTGCAGTTCGTGCGCGACAACCTGCAGCTGAGCGACGACGGCCTGGTGGCCTTGGACTGGGCTGTAGCGCTCTCCGGGTCGACTTGCCACAAACGGAGAAGGACGTCCAGCCATTCCGCCAGCCCGGTGCTCCTCATCATCCCAAACTCCTTTGGGAGGATCACCAGAAATGTGTTAAAGGTAATTTACCGCTCTGGTTGTATAGCCTACACTACTCTACTGTTTACACATGCTGTATGGGGCATCAGTGAAGTTGCTTGCTGTGTTGATCAGAGGCTTTTTTATAACGGTCTTTTATAACGGTCACTTCATATTTCACACCGATTCACAAATCTCCATTCATCTACTCAATACATCCCTGTACAGTGTGTGAGTGGGCCCACAGACGATTGCTGATGGGACATGTATTCTTATTGAAACGGGCCTATGCTGGCTGTGGATATGAAACAAAGACCCAGTGGAAGCTAAATAGCATTTATTACATATTTGTTTTACAGAGCGTGAGACTCACTAATGTCTCCAGACAACCGTAGCACTGTTATACTTCCATGGAACACATAATATAGATCTTAATACAGACATTAATGATACCACATTTTCTTTAAAAAATAAAGAAAGAAAGGGAGTAAATGAGAAATATTCTTGTTATCCGACAGTAACCGCATGCGTACAGCACACAGCGTGCTTTAGAGGTGAAACAGGTGCCAGAGGGGAATTCAGAAGCACTGCTAAGCACATAGGTGAAGAGTCCAGTGCAAATGAACAAAGACAATTCAGTTGTGGGCGCCATGCCTGCATCTGAAGCCCAGAGCAATGGCAAGTCAGTGAGAAAAGAGGCGATATCAGGTCTTCAAACCAGGCTTTCAATACACCCACAGGTTTACAAGGCATGGCTTGACTTCAGGGCCTATAGTGCGCTTTGATGGTGCTGCACGATTGGCTAAAATACACCAGGGCACCCGTAGCAGTTGTATTAGGCTACAGTAGCATGATTTATTAAGGCTGGATGCATCACGTACTGAAAGCAATGTCAGAATAGAAAACAGGAGCTCAATATGCTGTGAGAACCCACCCAAAACAAAGCTAAACAAAACAGGGGGGTTGGTGGGTTATAAAGTGATTTCCATTTAGTGAAACTAAATCCTGAGTCCTGCTTTTTTAGCCCGGGCCGGCTCTCTAGGCGCTGAGGCAGTAATGAACCTGTCTGTGGGTTAGTGTTGAAAAGGTTGAAATATGAGAAAATGGAGTGTCGGGTCAATTATGACTGGTCCACTCACCGTGGAGAGACTTAATGCATTTGACTCTGCCAGTGAGTGTGTGTGTGTGTGTGTGTGTCTGCCATAGTGTGTATGAGAGAGAGATGGGGAGGGGGAGACCTGTGCACATTTGGGTGTGTATGCATCATGCATGAATGTCTGTCTGTAAAACTGAGAGATGAGAGAGGAGATGCGCTAGAAAAATAGAATGTCGTTTGCCGTGCGTGTGGGGTAGGGAAGGTTAACGTGTGTTTAAATAACATACAGTGTTTCCAGCACTTAGTCAAACAACTCCTCCTGAATCATTCATATTTCAACACCCTTCCGTATGGTCAATCCGGTCTGGACTTAAAGGCCCCATATCATTCCAATTTTTGTCAAAACTGTCATTTTGGAAATACTTTTTCTCACTTCTTGCTGAACAATTCAATTCAGTTAGGGCCTGTGTCCACCAAATGCATCTTTTGCTCTGGCAGCGGCCATTTTCTATACAAATGTCATTCATTTTCCCACTGTGGATGGATGTATATTTGTATATATATTGCGTTTTTTCCAATGCGGATCACATCCATAGAGACATGAGGGTTTGGGTCTCATAGACTCATAGCGCCAGAGATGGGCTCTCATCACAGTGTGAGCTTTGCAGCGGGGTGCAAACACACTGTGGCCAAAAGGGCAACAGTTAGTCAGATTACAGGGTAACGCTGTCCATTTCTGCCTGGATCTCATTTTTTCTGTTCAGCGATAGGATGATTTCGGTTGTCAGGCCTCGCCAGCCCACAATGCATTGAGACGGTTTCATGTGCACGGTGTGCCCAGACCATCATTTGATGAGATTTTAAAGAAAGACCTCCAGGTCGTAATTGGGTGAAATTATCCTTCAACACAGTTCATACCTAATATTAAATAAAATGACGACAGAGCTGCGAAGCAAAAGAACGTCCATCCCAGTTGGTCTATGGCCACTTGTTTTGCCAAGAGAAAAACGAATTAGTTGTAATCCAGAGATGATTCGCATAGGTATACATGCATCATGGGAAGTGTTTCCCATGAGGCTGGACATGGCTTATTCTGAGCACTTAAATAACTGAAGGACATTATTCAGTTTGTCATAAAGGATACTGCACATCCCAATGCTTATATCTTTGATGTTAGATCACACGTTATGAAGCAGACGTATATTCAGAGAGGACGGCTCATGTGTCTCTGTGTGTGTCTGATAAGTTGCTGCTGAAAGAATTCCTCATTGACTTGATAGTTGACCTGCCCTGCTGCAAAAATAGTCTTCTGTCTACAGAGACTGGGTCCACAGTAGCTACACTGTAAGAGACAGCTATATAAATCAACCAACCGACGGCATGCTAACAGTGTTTACGTTCCAAGTTACTGTAATGTCCGAAAACAAAAAACCCACAAGAGCCAAACCAAATCTTTTTTTTTGTTGCTCTGGTGCAACTTCCCAGGTCAGGTGAGCTGATCTTATATTCTGCTGGGTAGGCTATAGTGTTGATGTAGTAATACAGTAGACCTACCTTTCACCAAGTAAATATTTGCTTAGTAAACGATAAACCTCTTACCCATTAAAGAGGTACGAAGGCAGGTCCAGGATGAAGTCAAAGTAATTTCACACTCAGTTCACCCAATTTAATCTTAATTGCACAAACCATTAGTTCAACTCCAGTCTCACACTGAGATGCAATGGCAATGCTGTGCAGACAGTAAAAACCGTTGACTGTGAAAACTACAAATCACGGTTGAGGGGGCGGGAACTGCGTGCGGCCTGACACTTTGTAAATACTCTAGATAGGTGGGAAACATGTTAAACATGTTGTGACGAACTTTCAAATAAAACAGAAGTGTGTCGTTTGTTGTTTTAGCTTTAGTTTTTCAAATTTTGTTAGTTTGTTAGTTTTTTATGTCCAATTAAAATAACATTTTGCATTATGTGCTGTTTGTTTGAATGTGATTGACACAATAATTTGGGAATGATATCCTTTTTCTACCGTTAATCTGGTTTGGTCTGCCCTATTTTCACATACTGTAGATACACAGGGATTTGAATGCTACTGCAGTTTCTCTATACAGCTGATACATATTTAATGTGGCAGTGTGCTACAGCTCATCCAGCATTCCAAGGTGTCTGTCTTAAAGAGGATTTCCAGCTAATATAATTATTCATATGCCCTTCCTACACTAGGGTGGCCCAAATATTTTTGCTGAGCACAGAAACACAGCAACGATCAGGGGTTCCAAACAAAATAAGAAAATTAGAAAAGATTTCAATAATTACTGTAGGGTTAGAGGCAAATGCTCAAGTTATGTTTTTTAAGAACCAACATCTCAGTAAATCTATGTATTTACTGTACTTATTTGCTCAAATTCACATATCCTGAGGAATAGCAATAGCATATTCTAAAACCACTATATATCCGTTTTCATATTAAAGGACTACAGTAGGATATTATATACATTTTTTCTATCATAATGCCACTTATTGAAAAATAATGTTTTATTTGACCATCATGCTGTCTCAATTACACACATTCTTTTCGGATATGATATTTTACTAGTCTAGTGGTCTAGGTGTTGGACTCCCAGCCGGAAGGTCATTGGTTCGAGCTCCAGAGTTGGCCTACCTGTAAGCATCCTAGAGCAAGATGCCTAACCCCTATTTGCTCCATGTAATAGCACCATGTAATTGTAAGTCGCCTTGGATAAAAGCGTCTGCTAAATGACCTAATGCTAATTGTAGGCTAAATATAGCCTATTTATGGTCGTTGGATGTAATTATAGTTTTCCTCTCTGTAATGGTGAAACCTATTCACAAGGCTGGGGCCAAAAAGAAGAATCATGCAGTATGATTTTGAGGTTTTTTTTGCCTGGATGTAGGAATAACACATGCCTACTGCGTAAAAGTGGAACCACAAATGATATAACACCTATAATGTATGTACAGGTATATAATACATATACTGTATATTACACGTATAAATGGTGTATTTTTAGTAGGGTGGGGTGGCGGGTATTGCCCAGTAGAATCTAAAGCACAGACCATAAACACATAACAGTATGTGTTGAGGCCGGCTGGCGTCACGCTGTTCTGTCTCCTATAGGTTCCCTTGTCTTCGGTGTTTGTGCAGTGCACAGTAAATGCCACGAAGTGCACTTTGAAATCATTTACATTATGGCTGACATCGCTACAGAGACGAATGGATGACAGCACGTGTCTCGAATCTTAAAGATGAAACCATTGGTTGATAACCATATATTGAAGATATTCACTTTCATCTTTCAGTGTAAACACATACCCAGATATATCAGGCGTAACCCCCCCCTCTCGTCCTGTCTCTGTAGCTCTGTGAGGCTGGGCTCTCCCACGGCTATCTCCCGGTGGTCTTCAACCGCCGCAGCCACAACGGCGTGCCCCTGACCACCCCCAAGCTGCAGCAGTTCGGCGACCCGGGCGACCTGCGGGAGGCGGTGCGCTACATCCGCCACCGGCAGCCGGCGGGGCGCCTGTACGCGGCCAGCGAGAGCACGGGCTCGGGCCTGCTCCTCTCCTACCTGGGGGAGTGCGGCTCGTCCAGCTACGTGACGGCGGCCGTCTGCCTGTCGCCCGTGTTCCGCTGCCAGAGCTGGTTCGAGGGCGGCCTGTCCCGGCTCCTCCAGTGGGTGCTGGTCTGCTACCAGAAGATGTGTCTCAGCAGGTACCGAGGGGGCAGAAAGGAAAACATAACGTGTTGAATCTTAAAGATGAAAGGACTCAGATTCCCTTTCTCCAATACAGCTTGAGATGTGGTTCCCGTTGGTAACCACAGCTGTTTTTTTTTAAATATATATATATATATATATATATATATAT
>JAODLI010073861.1:0-13841 GCA_027575585.1 Percopsis omiscomaycus
TTTTTATTTTGGCCCCCCCCCCCCCCCCGGCTGCACGACTTAAGTTTTATGTGTCTAAAACTGGGCATTTTAAAAGCTCGCCCTTGTCTCTCCAACCACGTTTTCCTGCTTTCCACTGCCGACTGCTGTTCCTGGAAGTTCCCAACAGTGCTTCTTGCTGTCACACATACAGCTACAGGTTATTTTAGACCATCGGTTTGTTGAGCAAGCCCTTCTTAAAGCTCTCCCTGTGGCTGGAATGGAAAGTGTGACACGCCCATTGCTGCTTCTACTCGGGCAACACCGACAGATGAAAGGAGATACTTTTACCTGTGGATCATTTCTGGGTCATTCATTGTCCATCCCATGACTTCTTCATCAAATATAATAGTGTTTTTGCCTTCTCATGTTTTCATCAGCTAGCTTGTCGCTGTGTGTGTGTGTGTGTGTGTGTGTGTGTGTGTGTGTGTGTGTGTGTGTGTGTGTGTGTAGGGTTACAAAATACAGATGCTGCTGCAATGATAAATGTCAGTGGGATTCAGTGTTAAAGCCTGGCTGCTACATAGTATGTAAATAGCTCAACTAGCTGTGCTAACTGTGGCAGCCATGTGTAACATCTGTCTCCCTCTCTGCGTCGTCATCTGCACGCATTTCTGTTCGACTAATGGCCTGGCTGTGTAGACCGTCTCCAAACATCTGTTTCTGTTTCCGCCTCCTTGCAGAACGGCTGTATTCCTTGTGATGCGGACATAGAAAGGCTCACACTGAACGAGGGTTACATCAACGGGACACATCACGTAAGCTGATTGCCTGTCAAACTGATGCACCATAACAAGTTTTAGGCCACCGCAAATGTGTCCCAGGATGTCCCACTCAAGGAGTTCTGTTTGTACTCATGGCTGCCTAGCCTTGTCTGTTAGCGATCACACGTCTTCATCCTTCAATGCTTGTCTCTAGTCATTGTGAATAACAACCCTGACTGTCGGTCAAAAATAATAGACTGGGTATTTCTTTTTTTAAATTTAGGATTGTCTTTATTCAAAATCAAGGCATTGCAAAAATCTTGCTGTTTAAAAGAATACTTTTAACAAATAAAAATAAGTGTGTCAGTTATCGACACAGCCTGCAATACTGAAATAAACTTGTACTCGTATTCCTTCACAGTGAATGTAGGTTCTATCACTGTTCCATGCGCATTGCGTGACGCAGAAACCAACGGCATGTAGTTGGTCGTCGTGCATGTAAATCAAAATACCTCGGATGTTTTGATGCTGTTTCACTGAGCTTTGACGCTGATCCCCTATCAATTCAAATTTATCAGACATGGGGAAAAACGTATCGGAAGCTACTTTCTCTTTGAACTAATAAGAGTACACGTTTCTCCCGAATTCCCGGTTGTTATTTTTTTGAGCGTACTAGTATTTCTTAAAAAACCCGAAAGAGCACGTTTATTAAAAAGTGACAGCTAAGTAAAGTACTATTCCGTGTACAGATCAGAAGTCTGCCACTTATTTGTGTGTGTGTGTGTGTGCGCGCGTGCAGTTCAGGATGGAGCCTGGTCAGGTGGTGCAGGAGACGTACACAATGGAGGAAGAGCCACAGGAGGCTCCACCTGTCATCTCCGTGGAGACGGCTGAGGATGGTACCACGCGGCGTACAGAAACCACGGTAATGCTTTCAACTGATGCAAGCCTTATCTGCATAACACACTGAACATGTGTCGGGTTTTTCTTGTTCGGCTTGTTTCCTGCATGAGGCCCCACTGTCACGTTTACTCATTTGTATCTCCTCTTTCCCACAGGTGAAGAAAGTGGTGAAGACCACCACCACCCGCACGGTCATCCCCTCCGTGTCAGACACCCTCTCCCTGGACGGTGGGGGCTCCGTGTCGGGGATGGCGGGCTACCTTGGCCCCAAGGACCGCGTCTACCGGCAGGCTCCAGGTGGAATGGGGCCCATGGACTACCCCACACACACCGTGCCCCGTAACTACCACTACGGGCCCCCCGGTGGCTACGATGACTACCGCGCTGGACCTCCTCCTGACACCTACGCTAGCCTTAGCAGGGCTGTCCACATGGACGACCGCTACAGGTACCTTATAGCTGTCATGTGCCGCATGTTGACAAGTGCTAATTAGGTCCTCACAGCTGTACCTCCGTTTCATGGGAACTGTTGCAGTGTCCTCAACGCCTCTGACCAGGGATGCATTCATGAGTCAACTCAAAATGTATACATTTGTTTACATAGATTTCACATGTTCTTTATACTGATTTTGAAAACTGTAATAATGAACTAGTATAGGATAGTGAACTTATGCTATAATGTATTGTGAAATCACCATAAACTAGGCACTGAAAAACACAAAATAGTGTTGTTTTGTGTTTATGTGTGTGTGTGTATACATGAGTATGTGTGAGATTATTTGGTAACTCCATCCATAATTATTTGACATCATCCATATTATTATCACCACACTTCTGTCTTACAATCTTCACTTCACACTGTCCTCTTTGTAAAGACCAGTCCAAGATGGCTACAGGACTCTGGATCCAAGCTACAGAGCTCCCAGCAGGAACCACCTGGACCCTTATGCGGCACAGCCACAGGTGTGTGTGTGTGTGTGTGTTAATATACGTACTGTACTGTAACTTTGAATTGACCTGCTAGCTAAGTGTCATTTAATGAATCCCCATACTATGTCTTTGTAGGTGGGCCGTATGGGCAGTGCCTTGGAGCTGTCAGGCCTCCAGAGGTTTGTTCCCGAGCCTTACGGCCTCGAGGACGACCAGTGCAGCGTGGGCTACGACGAGCCTGACTACGGCATGGGACACCCCATCCACTACAGCACCGTGCCCCGCAACCACCATGCCTACACCCACGCTCCCCCACGCAGAGCGGGGTAAGTGTGTTTGTAAAGTGAGCTAGTCATATGTCTGTGTTATGCACCGTGCTCAACAAACTATTGAAGGCAGCGGCTACGTAAGCACGTACAGATGTCAGTGTCACGGTCTCCCCAGGAGTTATGAGGGCACCTTGGATGGTGACATGAGTGGTGCAGGCGACATGTACTACTGGGGAGGCGCGCCATTGGCCCAGGGAGAACGTGGAAGCATGGCCTCGTTGGACAGCACTCTTCGGAAAGGTCCCGTCCCCGGCAGTTGGCGGCAGCCGGAACTGCCCGAGGTCATCGCCATGCTGAACTACAGACTGGACCCAGTGAGGAGTAACGCAGCTGCATACCTACAGCACCTCACGTACAAGAACGACAAGGTGAGCGCACGTCGTCCTCGTTAGAACTGAAGAGTAAGAGCTCCATACATGCCCCTGCAATGACCTCCATCCTGTTGGTTTACAGGTGAAGTCTGATGTGCGTCGCATGAAGGGCATCCCAGCTTTGGTATCCATGCTGGACAACCCTAACAAAGAGGTTTGTTCACTGTTTAGCCGTCATTTGCCGTCACGTTTATTTTCAAGAAAGGTTTTGAAGCAGGCAGCACAAAGGCAGCATCAGTATTATTTGTACAGAAATATTATACCCAAGCACAAGCTGAAATACGAGTAACGTGTTTGGGTATGTAAAGGAGAGAAGAGAGGGGCATCACCAGTAGCAGCATGGAGTGCTATTCTTTATTTATTCTTCTTTTTTTTTGGCCTGTACTTGTACTAGACCACAAAACAGTCACCTGTTAACTCAATTAGTTACAGAAAAGTGATTGTTGTGTTCCTATGTTTCTGTGTGGTAGGTACACCACGCAGCCTGTGGAGCTCTGAAGAACATCTCCTATGGCAAAGATCCTGACAACAAGATTGCCATTAAAAACTGTGATGGAGTGCCGGCCCTGGTCCGACTGTTAAGGAAGACCCACGACCAGGACCTCACTGACAGCATCACAGGTTGGACACACACACACACACACACACACACACACACACACACACACACACACACACACACACACACACACACACACACAGTGTGAGGGCATTCATTGAACTATTTGGGGGGATATTAAATGCTCGACCTAAAAATAATCCTACCCCCTATTCCTAAAAATGGCCTTTTCATCTATAGGACCAATGCAGTTTATCGCCACGATCACATAGGAAACGCAGCAAGACCTGAAAATCCATCCAAAGTCCTTCATTCCAACCGGGATATTTGTCTGATTTTAAAAGTGCTGCATCCAATTTAGGGTCCGTGCATTTCTTGCACCGCAGTATTTGCGGTGTTAACTGTACGGCAAACCAGAAAGTGTTCATAACTACAAAACGGATATTAAATAACGCGTTGTGTGTGGAGATCTTTTTTTAGTATATGGGGAAAACCTTTTTTTTTTAATGACATGCAAGTATGTCATATTATATTAACCAGAAATATTTGCCACACCCCACACTTCTTTCCTTTCAGCCTTATTTGCTAACCACTCTGGTATCTGAGAGAGCAGGGCACAACGCAGTTTCCTGTGTGATCAGGGTGTGATTGTCATTGTGGTAGGACTTTGGAGACCCTGTGAAGAAAAGCTATACAGTGTATAGGAATGCACCCATACATAAGAACACACAGGGTAAGGCTCCGCCCTCCTCCACCCCAGGCACGCTGTGGAACCTGTCGTCGCACGACTCTGTAAAGATGGAGATCGTGGACCATGCGCTGCACGCTCTCTGCGACGAGGTGATGGTCCCCCACTCGGGCTGGGAGAGGGGGAGCAACGGAGCTGGGGGCGGGGAGGAAAACTGCAAACCCAGGCATCTGGAGTGGGAGACAGCCCTCACCAACACTGCAGGCTGCCTCAGGTAGGGATGTGTCCAGATGTTACCACTGGGGGAGGGCACAATATTATTTCAACATCTATATTATTATTATTATTATTATTTATTTAGTTTCATTGTCTTTTTTAATACGATGTGCTTGTGTACTTTTAATGCCATTTATTGTTGCATTATCATCTTGTCCACTGATTGTGTATGATTTAGCCTAAAAAAAGTAGTCATATTAGTGCTCATAGTTCAAGAAGTGATGAAGCTCTTGTTTTGGGAGGCCATAGGTTAAAACGTTTGAGAACCACTGTTGTAGACCTGAGAAATGGCAGAATAGTAGATTTGTAGTGGAAGTGAGTTGAAATTCAGATTTGTACAAAGGGAGGAAGCAGAGCTACAGTATATAGCAGAAGAAAAAACATCTGGAGTGAATGCTGTGAGGGGGTCGGAAAAGAATGTTTAGTGAGTGGTTTAGGAATTGGAGGTTATAAGGTTTGAAGCACAACAGAGGAGCACGGACATCTAAAATGTGAAGAGCAGGTACTAGCCTCTGTCACTGCCTATGAATTTAATTTATTGGAGGGTTCTGATGTGAGTAGGAATAATAATAATATTGTAATTGGTCTTGCAGTGCTTCCATATATTGTTCACTATTTGCTAGTGTAAGGCTATCAACAATCAAATAAATATTATATGTATTTGCAGAAGTTTTGCTTGAGTTCTCATGTATCTCATGCTTACCTATATTGTGTTTCCCCTGCATGGTTACATCAAATCACCAAGGATCAAACAAGATCAACATTTTGCACAATAAAACTCAAAAGGGCTTTAAGATGCCCTAATATTTATTTAATCTTAATTGTGCACCATGTCCAACTGGTTGCTTATGCAAAGTGCACGACGTGATGTGAATCGCTGCGCAGCTCAAATTCTTGTAATCTGTTGTGTGGTCGACTTAGTGGTGTGCAATTGAGGGCAGACAAGGTTCTTAAATTACGACATCTGATCTATACACACATCCTATTCACATCTGTGTTCTTATCCCCAAACTCATGTTGTATCATGAAGATGCACGTAACCGTTTCTTTTCACGTGACCGTTCATGAAAACACTAGCTGTTTATATTGTTGTGTTGTGCTTCAATTAGTGTAATTACGGTACCCATGTAGCTCTGAGTGCCAGAGTGAGGGTGTGGGCTTTTGATGGAGCCTGACACAAACCAATCTCAAATTTAATTCTGTACTATTCACTATACCAAGCTAGTATAGAAAAGAGGGGATGTAGAAAAATATAGAAGGGGATGCTAACTTCTTTTCACTTTAAAGAGGTATCTCTTTTACAATGCTTGCATAATTACATGTAGCCTGCATACAATAACGTACAGTTGACCGATAAGAACGACTTCCTGTGTCCGATATGGGGTGACTTTAAGTTGGTTCCATTTTGCAGCTTGTTTGCATTCATGCAGGTCTGTAAAGAGGAGTAAGGAAAGTACAGCATGGAGCCTGGAGTTGTAACCTGACCCTGGCAAAGCCTTCTCTCATTTGACCATTGTCCTCATTCCTTTCCTTCATCCCTTAACTGGTTTTCCTAATTCTTCTTTTTTCTCTCTTTTTGCCTGCTCTCACCTTTCTTGGCCCTTTTTATAAGGAATGTGAGTTCAGAGAGAAAAGAGGCGAGGCGAAAGCTAAGGGAGTGCACAGGATTGGTTGACTCACTCATGTACATCGTCCAATCCCAGATTGACTGTAAAGATGTGGACAATAAGGTATGTGTGCTTTACGATAGCTTATATTTTAGTGGTGGAAATTTGTCTTGCATGTCGTTGGTCAGATCATTATCAGTCAAAGTTGATTTGGTATGCGATTTCCTTTTTTAAATTTATAAACACACATCTTTTGACATTTAATATGTTGCTGTTCATATATATATGCTTTCATTTCACCCACATTCTGTGGAGAATGTCTGGGGGAATAAAATCCCTGTTTTTATTCCTGAAAGTTATTTGAGTGTGTGTGTTTCGAATTGAGGTTAGCATAGAATGTCTTAATAAAAATAATAAAAACTCTAATAACAACTCTTAAAATAGTTAAAAAGTGCTGCTGGTATAAACAGGATATGATTAATGTGCACGTTGAAAGAGGCTTTGTGTCTAGACCTATTATCATCCAGTCATATATTTGGACTGTACACCTGGTGTTGTATTCTCATGTATCACAGGTATGAGTCAACTATATGGTAGGTTTGAGTTTTTATGTTACCAACAGTAATTAAGAGCAAGGGACTTTATTCCCTTACAACAATCCTACGATCATAAAACAATATACAAAAACGTTCTTGTAAACTGCTGGCTTTATTACCTCCTTTCAGTTTTTTTTTGTTTTTGTTTACGGGTTGTGGTCTATATCAGTTTTGTTTTTCTCTCTCTTCTAGCTAATAGAGAACAGTGTGTGTCTGCTGAGGAACTTGTCCTATCAGGTGCACCGTGAGATTCCTGGCTGTGAGCGATATCTTGAGGCCACACCTCTTAACCAGGGCCCTGCCCCCACCAGTCAGAAAGGCGGCTGTTTCAGTTCACGCAAGGGCAAAGGTCTGTCGGTCTGTCTTCCTGTATGTGTCAGAGAGAGTTTGTAAGGAGTGTTTGTATGCGAAGAGACTCAAAGTGTGTGTCAGTTGCACTAGACTAGCAGACTATTATTCACACAAACAGGCAAAAGAGTGGTTGACACTGGAATGTGAGTAATTTTCCCCCCACTCCAAGAATGTTGAGTCTCTCTGTCTCCGCCTGCTGTCATGTTGGTTTCACTCAGGTGTTGGTTTCTATCTCACGTAACCTATACATCCCTTCTGTTTGATACGGTATTTGTTTACTAAATCTATAATGAAAACATTATCCATTATCCAAGTAAGGTGACTTCCACAATTGGCCAGTATTGGCCAACAGCATTCTCTGCAGTGGACCAATTGTGGTCAGTTCTGCCCTAAGCCATTTTTAACAAAGAATAACCTTGTGTCACATAAAATCACACCAGTGGGTAAATTGCCTTGCTATAATGTATTGCTCAAAAGGGTTTACCGAGTGCACCAACGATTTACAGATCAACTGAGGACAAATATGGCAGAAGAAGCATGGGTGGTCTTGGCACAGCTCTGTCTTCTGTGTCCTTTTGAGTTGGTCGGTCCTCTCTCTGGCCTCCAGACATGGCATGCCTCATTGCTATCGCTGTCTTAGTGGTGCCGCAGTGCCAGTGGGATGTTATAAAGTGTTAATTGGGTGGCTGTGATATGGCTGCTTTTCTCATACTTTAATGCACTCTCTCTCTCCCACTTTTCTTCCTCTCCTCCCTCTTCCTCCCTGTGTTTTTTATTTTTATACTCTCCTCCTTCGCTTCTCTGCCCGCCTTATCTACCTATCGCGCTGGGCTACAGATGAGTGGTTTTCCAAAGGTAAGCTTTATCTTCTCCATGAGCTGTTCTGTGCTTAGCAGTAGTAGTAGTGGTAGTGTGTGTGTGTGTGACTGGCTGAGCTAACAGATCTAACCACGCGCCACTAATAACATGCATGACAATCTCATGCCGTAAGGATAATGTTGAGTTACCATTGTATTCGTAGATTGTGTGTGGGAGAGCCTTTCACAGGTTGTGTTTCACTGAACTGTATAAAACACACCAACGTTGGATCCAGCACGCTTAAAATGAATAACACGACAACACAGGTCTGGTGCCTGCACGGACCCCAGGATGCTGTGCTGTGTTGTACAGCGTTTCATAGTGGTGTGGTGTTTGTTCCAGGCAGGAAAGAGGATGATGGAGCTGCAGACAAAATAGACCTTCCCAAGAGGAACACCCCTGCCAAAGGTAACAATGCCATATAGCTACCAGGTCACACAATACCACGCTATATGCCAGGGCTACTCCAATAATGTTTAATGTAGTCTTATATTTATTATTATTATAATATTATTATTTATTTCCATTATTCATATTTTGAATTTTTATTTTTGGTGTATTTGTTTAGTATTTGACTGGCTTGCCTTGTCACAGCCTCAGTAGATATCACATCTCTCTTTCTCTTTCTCTTTCCTCCTCCTCCTCCTCCAATCCCGTTCTATCCAGGCTATGAGCTGCTCTTCCAGCCGGAGGTGGTGCGTATCTACACCTCCCTGCTTAAGGAGTCCCAAAACCCCACCGTGCTGGAGGCCTCGGCAGGAGCAGTGCAGAATCTGTGTGCCGGGCGCTGGAGCGTAAGCGCGTGCGCGCACACACACACACCCCGTTCCACTGTGCGGTGCCCACGTCCGTAGCCATGGAGTCAACATGGGGTGGGGGGGACCAAATCTGCAATAAATGTACTTGTCATAAATACATAAATTATGATTGACACTTTACTCAGACTTCACGTTAGTGGTGGTTGATTGATTGATTAGCACTTGCTGATCGGGCAGTTTTCAGCAAAACGTTTGTTTCAACTCAACAGGGATATAGCCTACGCAACACTCATAATACATTCTAGTTTTCCACATTTTAAGACATTTCTAGTTTTTTATTTTTATTTTATTTTTTATAAATTTGAAAAGTTTAATTTTGGGGGTCGTGGTTTAGAAAGTTTGAAATCCACTGCAGTCCAGGGAAGGCTTGTCACAGCTTACTCAATTCATATCACCTCCTGTCAGCTTCAGTTAGGGGACTTCACACTCCAGGGATGTACAGCGCTTACTGGGGAGTAGGGCCTTCCAACGACACTTATACTTAAATATATATATATATATTACCTAACGGGCACATAAGCCAAACAGAGCACATTAAATATGTTACTTGTCTCAGGTCTATTTTCTTTTCTTCTCTTCATTATAGTAGTAGTGTTATTCTCCCCATCGGTTGTTCATTGCTGTCCATGCAAGTGCTGTCCATTGCTGCTGTTTTACTTACCTGCATAGCATCGTTATTAGAAGTGTTTGTGTCCACCTGTATAGTTTGGCCGCTACATCCGAGCCTTGCTGCGTCAGGAGAAGGGTCTACCCATGATGACTGAGCTGCTGGCTCATGGCAACGACCGCGTGGTCCGGGCCATGTCCGGAGCCCTCCGCAACCTGGCCATTGATGCGCGCAACAGAGACCTTCTAGGTAAAGCCAGAAGTACCTTCTGTGGACACGAATGCTATAGACACCAGATTTGAAATAGTAAATATATTTATTAGAACAGTGCCTTTAAAATAGAACATATAATAGATCGAATAAAATAAAACAACCTAACTAAGAGTGCAAAAGAAAACCACAGCCAACAATATTAACTATATACATATTTACAAAAACTAACAGGACAGACAATTAGGTTACTGTGGATCATTGGTCGCAGACTTCATGATCCACTTGGCCATCAGCTGCTGCAACTCCTGGATCTGGATCGTTGTACTGCTCGCGCTGTTTCGCCCATGCACAGTCACTGTGTAATCAATGTCTGCACGGACACAACATCTTGGTGCAGCACAGATAGTCTGTACACTGCGGATGACCAAATTTACGGGCATCCACAACGAACGGAAATCGTACTGTACGTCTGTCCGCAGAAGTATACTTGGGCCTTAAGGCTCTGTATATTCTGCTTCTATATTTACTATGCTCCATATATATTAAGTTTCAGTCAAACGCTGTTAATAATTGTTTAGGCTTCGAGTGTCAGATGGGTGGCAAGGATGTACGGGACTGTACCTTGTAACATCTTCCTAGCGCCCCACATGGCATCATGTCACCTGGCAGTGGCTGTCTTAGCAGCAGCCAGTGAACACTCCAGGACTACCAATGAGTCCTTTCATGATAATTGACCCCCAGTCTTCTAAAGTCTTTAGATTATAAAAAATGCCCAACCTTATTTGAAAGAGCCCTTTGATGGTCTAATCTTAAAAGGCTGCAGCAGACCATGTAATTGAAATTAATACTTGATTTAATGAACTGTCATCCCATGTTCTGTATGTCTTTTAGGTAAACATGCAGTGCCTCATCTGGTGGCCGACCTCCCAGGCGGTGGTCAGAGCCAGCCGGTGCGGGCACTCTCAGAGGAGACGGTGGTCTCAGTTCTGAGCACGCTCCAAGAGGTGATGGGCTCCAGTCTGGATGCAGCCAAGACCCTCAGGGCTTCCCAAGGCATTGAGAGACTGGTCCTCATCAACAAGGACGGGTAAGGCGTAAAGAGGGATCATTTTGAGGAGACGGTATGCTTCCCCTCGGTCGCGTTTAGTCCTTCTGGCAGAGGCTTCTAATCAGTTATTCAAAAATAGGGGTTGGAAGATGCTCTTAACCTGTTACTATTACAATCTAGTTGTTGTGTTTTTAATAAAATATGTATACAGTGTGGATTTTTATGCACAAAAATAAGTATTGCTGTATGATAAAAAAAAAGAAGCTTAAGACCTGTTGGTTTATATAGGGATTTTGTATTGCTTTACACTATTACATCCTATTACACTATACTATCTACGTCTCTCTTTCTCTCTGCGTGCCCAGTAACCGCTCAGAACGGGAGGTGCGTGGTGCCGGCCTGGTGCTGCAGACAGTGTGGGCATACAAGGAACTGCGGCGTACCCTGGAGAAGGACGGTTGGAAGAAGACGGACTTCATGGTCAACCTCAACCCTCCTAACAGCACCAGGACCAACGGAGGCTATGAGGACAGCACCTTGCCACTTATAGACAAAGGTTAGGCTGACCCCGGATCACTGATGACTCTTCTTGACGTACACCTGACAGACATCGCAGTGAGGATCAGAACATCATCCTTTTTTATACATGAGTTTGAACCGGATGCAATGAAAATGTACACATCTATTCACAATGAACACTACACGCTTCATTACATTAATTGTCATAATGAATAATGAACTAGTTAAAAAAAAATGTCAAATGAGAAACTGGTCATCTACTGATGCTAAAGGTCCAGAGTCTAGCATACATATTTGTGTCCATGTTAATTGTGTTTTTGTGTATTAGGTGCAAAAGGGGACCGGGAAAGAGACATGATTCCAATGAACGACTTGGGACCAGGTAAGTGTGGAATAAAATATCAAGTCGTGAGGTCAGTCATAGTATCGCGGATGCGACTGAGGAACTGGGCATCTGTGTTGGGGATGTGTTATTAGTTCCGTCTTCATTTAAAACTGAATTGAACTTCTGTTAAACCTACTACTCTGTAGCTTCCTTACTATTGCGGAGGTTCTATAGTGGGAACTCACTTTTATTCATCCACCATTGAATTCCATTGTTTCTCAAAAACATTCAACTAATGTATCTACAAAGCTGATCTCCGTCTGCTAGCATTTCTCAAGTTACTTGAGTTTGTTGTAGAATATAAGTTAAGGTAGATTTCAAGTTGTAAATGAATCTTAAATGAAACACCAACATGTTTGTCTTGCCTCCAGATGCCTACTCCACACTGGACCAGAGAGGGAGGAGAAATACTATGGACGACACACTCGGACCTGCTGACAAAGATTCAGTGCAGGTACATACATGTATACGCACACACAAACACACACACTTGCATACATGTTAACATAAATGCCTCCCCTGAGAAACAAAATAACAGACGCTATAAACCAAGCAATGAAAACATTGTCAGAAGTTAAAGGTTCTCAATCATAAGATTAAGTTTTTCCAGTTTTCAGGGGTAGGATAGTCTAGTGGTCTGGGTGTTTAATTCCCAGCCGGAAGGTCGTGGGTCGTGGGTTGGCCTACCTGTAAGCATCCTTGAGCAAGATGCCTAACCCCTATTTGCTCCATGTAATAGCAGCATGTAATTGTAATTCGCTTTGGATTAAAGCTAAATTACCGAATTTGTGTTGTCTGGACTCATGAAATGATTGAAATCTGTCCAACATATCATTTATCCAAAATGTATGACAAAATCATTGCGTAAAATAAATCAGATTTGGTTTCAGGTGTGATGCAATTTCTGGATTGTAACCAACCACCTCTGACTTATCCTCCCACCCAGTCACATAGCCAGTCAAGTTAGGAGGGTTATAAAACAAACTATTTGAGAAAGACTAAGCTTGTCAAATAACATCTTATGTTATAGCATATGGTTATGGCTTCCTTGTCTTGTCAGCATTAGGTAAAGCTCTTGACGTGTGTTTATATATGCATGCTGTAGGAGAGGGATATATTCTAACTAGTTAATTCTATGATGTATCTGTTCTGACGCTGCCTGGCATTTTCTAAACAGTGTACTAGGCATAGCTGCACAGTTTGGGCAGAAATGAGAAGACGTTAAATGTTATGTTCATGTTTTCAAAATCCGATCTCATTACACTTTATATAATTGTGCAGTAGTGAGAAGTAGTTAGGTTGTGCTATGCAGTGTGCACCATTATAAATAATGGGGAAACGGTGTAATGTTAAAGTAAGGGGTTGTTAATAAGGCATTTACGTTTCAAATAGTCACAATATAATATACAATGGGTTCATCAGTTTCTATTAACGTATACACAAACACACAACAACAAATTAAAACCCCTTGAAACGCAGCTCCATTTGTGAATACCAATTACCTCATGCCTTCCAAAATACTAGTGTGTGTGTGTGTGTGTGAACATACTCACACACACCCACATACAGCATGTCTGTGCGTGCAATCTGTAGATAATCTGTCTCCTCACTGCCTCTCTAACTAAGCCAGTATGTTGTTCTCCAACTAAATAACCTGTATATATTTTCTCCTCTGCCTCTGTCTGAACCCCCCAACCCCCCAAATGTCCCTAACTTTCTGTATAACCATTCTGTCCTTGTTCAATTGGATTTTCCCACCCTTTGTGTCTGTTCCTTTATTCTCTCTGTCCCCCTCCATTCCCTCTGTCAATCTTTCTGTCTCTCACTCTTCCTCAGGGAGGGATGTATGGGAAGAGGCAGGCTTCTGTGCCTCTCATGGATTCTTATGATGGTTAGGCCACACCCACTGTCACACTGCATGTGAAAGCGTGGTATGTGTGTCTCACCGGCTACGTGCCTCCCACCTCACTGCATGGCTTAACATTTTTCGTGTGTGTGTGTGTGTGTGTGTGTGTGTGTGTGTGTGTGTGTGTGTGTGTGTGTGTGTGTGTGTGTGTGTGT
>JAODLI010073862.1:1681-13841 GCA_027575585.1 Percopsis omiscomaycus
AGCCACACATTGTGGTAGTAGCTAGTAGCCACACATTGTGGTAGTAGCTAGTAGCCACACATTGTGGTAGTAGCTAGTAGCCACACATTGTGGTAGTAGCTAGCAAACTATTTACTGCGTCTTCTTCTTATTTCCGTTTTATGGCAGGTGGCAACCAGTGTTAAGCATTACCGCCACCTACTATGTTGAACAGAACGGAAATTATTTAAGCGGCGCTGGATTATTTACACGATATTATCATATCAGTAACATAATATAAATATTTAATTTATTAAATATCACGGTTATCGTCAATACTGGTATATCGAGACACTCATAACAATGATGCAGTGCACTGCAGAAGAGCGGCCGTGACAAGAAGCACGCGCTAACACACACACACACAGAGTAATAAGCTTCCTACATTGCACTGACCACCTGCTGCCTGTTGCTATGGCGAGGACGTGTGCTGGAGGCTTGAGAAAGGAGGGTAAAAGCGAACAGGCAGGCGTGTATGTGCGTTTCTGAACATAACCCTGTTGATGCAGCTGCGATAGGTCTACACCTACATTCTCTTATCTCCGTGGAAACAAAGTCCTTAGTGCACACGCCCAGTAGAGCACGCTCAATCAATGCGCAGCGAACCCAGTGTCTCCCAGCCTCGCTCTCTCACAGTCCCACCATCTCTCTCTCTCTCATGCTGCTGCAAGGAGGGGGGGCAGGTGAGTGACGATGACGTCAGTGGGCTCACGCTAGCCATGTGCTCACAGCTCACATGGCTCGGGGACAGGGAGCGAGCCAGATGGAGGGCGAGGGAGAGATGGGGAGAGGGGAGCAGAATACACAGAGGGCAGAGCGAGCGCTCCTCGTTGGTGGGAACAGCTTTGGACCAGTAAACAAAGCAAATCAGTTAGTGCTGATATTGCTAGCGTTTTTCTTTGGCAACCTTATACCCCAGAAAGGGGAATAGATACTCACAAGATCAACATGGGGATGTAATCAGCAACAGAAAAAAGCGATTTGAAAGGAAGTACTTTTGAGTACAAATTGCAATCTAACATATTTTTGACATCCAAAAATAATTATTAGAAATTATTAGAAATTATATTACAAACTGTATACTACGCACCAACAGCGGGTCTGTCCCACATCATGAATAAGTACAAACACTGAAAATCCCCCACTATCCCATCCCAAGATATGGTGGATAAGAAAATTGTGTGTAAAAAAAATGTTTTCCATCGTCCTCCATCCTCTGAGATAATTTGCTTTACATTAGGTTGTTCCTTGGGTGCTCATATTTCCAGGGCAGAGCAGGGGGCTGCGTTAAGTCGTTTCAGGAAAATTTGCAATGTCTTTAATTCATCATAACGATGAATTATGCAAACCAAAGCAACAGCACAGCTCTATGCCTCTCTGTGGCTCTCTTTTTTTGTGAACAGAATATGGTGGCGTCCGAGGAAAGACGTTGGCTATACTGGCACTGCTTGTTAGCAGTAGAAACAGATTGCACGGTTTGCTCTCTTCGTACTGTGGGCTATGGAGTCTATGTCAATTAGCAGAACATAAACTTAAGCTGGCATTTTCCTTTGAAGAAAAATGAATGTTCTCAACATGAACAAAGCAATGTTGGCGCGTTGAATGTTATGTATCTTGAATCAACACCATACCGTCACAGAGCAGGTAATTAGGGGCTAAGCACCGAAGCTGGGACTTTATGTTAAGGAAAGTTGAGAGGATGTTTTGGGACCGCACCTGTATATAACGCAAGGCGCTGCGGAGGACACTCAGGTTGGAGGTTTTCTTTTCATCAACGTTGGGAACATTCTTCTTCAGCGTCTCAAAACACTCCTTGAGGTGCGCTCGTCTGAAGAGAGAGGGCCGAGAGACAGACATGAGACAGGAGAACCCTCTTTTTTCCTGGCACAGGCCTGGGCTCAAGTCCACATGACAGTGAAACAACTGCCCTGCTGAAGGTCCCCTCAGCAAGACAATGAATCTCTACCACCTATACAGGGGTTTTGACGTGTTTTGCAGCCGACCTTGTTGTGAAATGGCAAGAAAAAAATGGTTTCTCTGAGATTCCAGTAAAGCTTATTAAATAAAATTAAAAAACCTTACCTGTTTTTCTCCAGTTTGTTGTGTACCTCCCTGGTCCCAGCTCTGAAAGCATACAAACATATATTTTTTTTAAATAATAAAAAGTCTTTTTCTTACATTTTCCATGTTTTAAATCAACCTTCTGCCTTGAAGACCACTGTGGGCGGAGCCATTTTGTGTTGGTGATGCCAAAAGGGAGCATTCTTCATTCAGTGCCATGTTAATCTGTTCAAGCCATTAAACTTCGCCAATGGGTTGTTGCCATAGTATTTATTTTCTATTATATAGGGTTAGTAATATAATATCTAAGATTATGCCAGAAAAAGCACAACGTTCACCTTTTAAAATATGCTAGCCTAAAACCAGCCAATAACTGACACCTTTGGCAGCAGAGTGCTGTAGCGTCCTGGAGACCAATTTCGAAATAAAAGTCACCCATCTGCAAGTGTAAATCATAGAACTGTATACAGGTCAAACTTTTATTTTGATGTGCGGTGGAGATAATACATAAGCCATCTTAGATTTCGCCCCATGGTTGTCCTAAACAGATGTCAATGGAATGAACAGGGTTGTTGCTTCTAGTTATTTTATAGTTGGTTTGGTATGGTATGGTTTTAACCTTACAAATGTTACACACACAAAAAAAACACACAAAAAAAACAAACACAGAAACTAACCCTCCAGGCCGCCGCTTCCCATCCAATCCCCTAATGTCGTCAATGGCCATCCCATTAGGTCGTGGCTGAGAACTAGGCGAAGCTTGCAAGGAGAACAGAGCATGCTGGGAGCCTGTAGTGCTGATGGAGGCTGCATATGGGATCTGAACCTGAGGCTGCAATTGGCTGTGATTCCCGCCAATCAGCTGTGGACTAGGCTCCAGCTTAATCTGTGGGGCGCATAGCAGGTGTTGGGGGAGCGGCTGAGAAGGCGGGGACTCCATCTTGATGGGCGAAGATTCAGTTTTGACGGGCGCAGAGCCGTTGATAGCAGCAACGGCAACCGGCACGGCCAGGGGGAGGGGCGGGGCCGAGGGCGTCGCCGTGACCACGGGGACCATGGGGATAACGGCGATGGGGACTTGAGGCGACGGGAAAGAGGTGTGAGGGGGAGCGGGAGCGGGCGAGGGCTGCGGCCGGAGGCGGTCGTCTCCCCAGGCCACATGGTTGGCTCTGAGCGGCTGGGGAAGTGTGGTCACAACCTCCAAACACTGCGACTCCACACTCGTAATGGCGATCGGCTTCTGCTTGTGCTCATCCTCCTCTGTGGAGGGAGAGCAGAGAGGAGATACACATTTGAATCCTGAACTGAGGTGTATATCTGAAGATATATACCTCAGTGATATAGAAAAAACCTTGAATATTTATAGTTATAGATCAAACAGCCTAAGCTGTGCCTGGTGCATAGACATAAATGCAAATCTACATGCAAATAGATAGGGAAATTAAAGCACCCATTCAATATCACACAATAATCCAGTTTGTCATAGCTGTATTTTGTTAACTAGGGAAATTAGGTGTTTTATTCCAAGGTTGTGCTCATTTTTTAATGTTGTCATAGGGAATTTATTATTTACAGGTATGCTATGCTCTTAACACACTGAACAGACACACACACAGAATGATGTCATGATGATGTCACTACTTCCTAACTGGAGAGAATCCGTCCCCTCGTTAACACGCCTTTAACCCTCCACAGCCTGCCGAACAGGAACGGTTGTCAAGGCACCACTTAAAGATGCGTCAACCGGGAACTGGGTCATGACAACACATGAACAGTGTCATTACACATGCAGAAAGGCAAAATCCTCTAAACCCTTAACATAAAAAGTGATAGCTTTCAGAAAGACGATATGCGAGCGGTTACGCAGCGTCGCAGACAGGCTTGGGTTCACCTCTCGCCCACAGCAATATAGAGGGATCTTGTGTTACTATGGATACAAGAACATCCAAACCAGAGGATGTGAGGGATTCCTCAATCCCACACACACACATGACCGATCTATCAATTGCCCTCAAATCATCTGCAAAATGTCTGCAGCATGCCGTTTTGGAAAGGAGATAGTACACCCATCATCGTTTGTGAAATGTGATCTGATTCCTGCTGGAAGCACTTTTCCCACATATCGTGGCATTAAATACAATTTAAAAAAGTATTGTAGCTGTCCACCACTTTGGTAGACTCAGGCAGGAGTACAACCAGAAGACAATATCATATTGTGAAATAACTGTACTATATCACACCGTTTCCCTCCCATGGCCTGCAGTGTAGACATATGTGACCCCCTCCTTTGTACGATTCTGTGGGGATTATGGCTGGCTTTCCAGATTCTTTGAGTAGGCCTACCTCTACACAAACACACACGCTCCAGATTGTAACTGCACGCAAACGAAAATTGCATAACTCCAGCGTTGACGGAGGAAAGGAGGCGGGGACAGTCATCGAGAGCTTGCCCTACTTTACCCGTGTCTTTGACCCGCCACTGTCAGTAGACTGAATGGGGAGGGCAGCATTGTGCACGTGGTAGTTGAGGGCGGGCCTAAGCACGCGGTAAGTATGTGGGGGAGTGTAGACTGCCTGACACGTCACCAGAAGGGAGAAACAAAAAGACCCACTCCCTATGGCGATTATCACGTCGATTAACGGCTGGGGTAAACCGGGTCGGTTTTGGTGATTTTGTGTTCCCTTCACAACCCATAATTTCAATGAATAAGTACGCTGAGACGGTCACACACAAGGGCGAATTAAAAAAAAAAACTACGGAGAGAGGGGCCCGCCCCTGTGTGTCATAAGATAGCTAAGCAATGTCAGGGCATTATGTAAAGAGCAAGCCTCTTGCCACCGCCCTGCCGGCCCGCGACGACAAAGATTGTGACAAATTACCTCGAATAAAACTTTATTAGACATATCAAATCAAGGAGAAAACGCGTTTAATTCAATACAAAACTAACTATAGTTATTAGCCAATGATAATCGGCACTTTGTTCCCACGAACTATGTTTTACAACAAAGCAAAAACTTCATAGATCACACAACTAAGTTGCCTGTGAAAATAGCTACTATGCAGCGAACTCAAAGAGAATGCATGGGCATGTAACACGCCGTGGTCTGTCAGTGGAGAGATCCCTTTTACACACACATGCACAATGATACGTACACTCAAAGAGCGCGCAAAACGGTTATCATAATATTTCTGGCTATTTCCGCGTTGAAAAAAATGCAAGAAGGGCGATTCGAAGTAAACGTTGTATATCGTTTCTCGTTGGGTCTGTTCAACAATGGGCAGTTCATGGGCTTCCGCTCTTCATCTAGGCGGGTCAGTTAAATGCATGATCAACACCAACAGTAATGGACTGAGATTCCCAAACAAGTAGTGATTTTTTCCAGATAATATGGTTCGGTGCGTCTTGTCTTGCGTCTTCCACACGTATAGCTGTTTGACACAACTTACCACGTGCGATCTGTTGTTGCTGGGCTTGCCATTCCAGATATCTGGCCGCCTCCAAAAGCGTATCGATGCTCATTGCGCGCGCCCCTCACGGTTGGCGACCCGGTTGCCCGGGACGTAAGGAAAAAGAGCAAGTGGTAGTCTCCAGAAAGGCCGTATGCATGAACAACCCCGGCGCTACTATTAATAGTTACCAACGTTCTCTCAAAAACACACGGAGATTTTAATTAGATTAAACCAAAGGTAAATCCTCGCATACGTAAAAGATGATTGCAACAAGATGGCGATACGAGCACGAGAATACACACAACAAGTCGAATCGTATTCTAGATAAGATCCGCCCTCTTGGATTCTACCCCGCCCTGTTACTACAACCTCCAAGAAAACACGGCAAAATTATTTTTACGGACGGCGGTGCTTCGGATTTCAAGGCCGACACACACTGTAGCGCATATACCACGCGGAGGTTCATGTTAACACTAAATTCGGTTAATTCCTTTCCATACACATTAGGTATACTCTCACTATCAATTTGTGGTTTTGTCAAATTGAAAATGACTAATTTCAGCATGCACAAAACACGCCAGACGATCTGTACGGAAACTCCCTTCCCTGTGATCCGTTAACCGGGGTTTTACTCCAACCGTTGGCCCGCAGCACATTAAAACATATCAAAGCCAGTTGGCCAATGAGCATACAGAACAACAAGGCATGGTGCTTGTCCACATGGGCACCCGCCCGGCCCGAGCGCGGTTCATTTGCATAGTGAGAGCGTGACTAGCCACCCTGCTGTCTCGGGACCAGACCTGTCAATCAAACAAGCAAGGAGGCAGGGTTTTCCACTGTAAATGGGCAACCGGTAAAGAGTTAGTTAATAACAATTGAATAACATTCAAACGAAATCCAATTTCCGTTTACTTTACATGCACTGCTGTGTTATTTACATCAATTTATCTTTTACTTTCACTTTCTGCAGGCTAGCAACATTACAAATGTAAGTATTATAAATAATAGTGTTTTGTGTGTGAGAGAGGGTGAGACTATTGTGATGGTCATATAATGCTGTGTGGGAACACATGCACATATATAGTGTATAGATGCATTGAAACAGTCATTGATTGGACATGAGTATATCAATACTATCGTATGGAGACTGCAAATTACACTGACGAAGAAGGAAGGTGGTGCTCATTTCACAACAGGCCAAGTCAGACTGAATCAAGAAGGCTAAAAAAAGGGGGGGGGGGGAACAGGAAACAGGAATCTTTAACTTTGGTGCACATGGTCCACGTGAAGGGGGGGCGGGTGCTCACATACACATGCATACATAGAGGAAGAGCTTGTTAAGAGAACGGGTATGGAGTGGATGTGCAGGGGGAGTAAGAGGAAGTGAGGCAGGGATGGACTGACCCACTTAGAAATGCTGCATCACTGGTGGATCCATAAAGGCAGACAGGGAGAAATGTATATAGAAGTGTTGAACACAGGGGGCTAACAACCAGTAGGACTGGTTAAGGGGCTGCTAAGGGAATTAGTAAAATGTATTATCTTTTATTCTTTGTCGGCGATACTTTGTTAAACAAACTGCTAAATATTCGAGAAACACTTCCTTTTAATAAAACAGAAGTGGTAAAACTATAGCATATGAATTTGCAGTTCCTCACTTAACAGTGAGTACAAGAAGCATTTAGTAGGAGGTAGGGGTTAGGTATCTTGCTCAAATATACCTGAAAGTCAAACACCCAGACCACTAGATTAGTTTGACCAATCAAATCCACTTAAAACAGGAGAAATATTAGAGCAACACTAACGTTAAGGAGGGATTTTAACGTTTGAAACAACTAAACCATGTACGTGTGTGTTTAAGAGGTTCTGGGGTCAATAATAACTTCTATTAATAATAATAAAAAAATTCACAATCCCGCCTTTTCCTTCATCTCCAATAGGGTCACTGACCTGCCATTACAAGATACCACTAGAGGGCGCCATATTCTGCATCATGTTCCAACCCCAGTGACGCCCGGCCTCCCTACTCCCTCTACATGCTCGTACCACATACAGGCTTCTGCAGGGATTAGAAGGCTGGTCACGTAAATATATACCTGGATGACACACAAACCTATATTAAGACAGAGCTTGCTGTAGCCAGTCCCATGCCTGAAGCAGAACCAATTACACTGTGTCGTATTCATTCTATGCATATAATGGAGAAAAGCACCAGCACTGCAAAAAACAATCAAATATAGATTAGAACCAAAACAAATTACTGGAGAAAATGACGTGTTGACCTTGAAACATTATTAACACACACAGAGTTTGAGGCAGAATACATTACCAACTCAATGATGGCTTATGCATTTCTGCTCCGCTTGTTTGATACAGAGGGGTTAATAACAAAATAAAAACCGCATGGATAAGCAATTTGGTGCCTTCTGCCATTTTTTGCAAGCCTTGAGGTGCATGAGGAGTCAGCGAAACAGGCATTGAAGTCAAGTGAGAGTGCACTGACAGAAGCAGGCCAATGTTTCTGGTCTGGTGAACCTGCTAACCAACATGAGAATCTCGGTTGAGGGGGGGATATTATACTTTTACTAATCAAGTACTAGTTCTCTGTACATTCTTCTCTACCTCACTCTAAACTGTTTCTTTTTTATCCTTCATACGATCAAGGTTAACTTTGTACTTCTCATTTAGGATCTTCTCTTGGTGCCTTAATATACCACGCCCTGTTTCTGAGAACCGTGTAAGGTGCGGCGCCTTCGTGGCAACTGTTGCTAGGATACCAGAGAGAGCGCGTAATAGCTACGTAAGTGAGCGAGCAGGTGTGTGAGAAGAAGCAGACTGGGGTACCATACATAATTGATGAAAGATCTTGAACTCTCCCTCTTGCCTGTTGATGTCTGTGTTTCTCCAGACAGTGAGGGCCTGCCCTATACGAGACCTGAGGAAGATGGCGTTAAAGGCTTTCTGACTTCTGTTGAGGAAATAGTATAGCATCAAACAATTATTATTATAGAGTGAAATACAGATGGACATGATACTGTATTGATCTCTGGGGAGGGGGCAGAGGACAGCTAGCCATCCATAATTGTGTTTGAACATGAGAGAATTTCCTGTGCACGTTTATTTATTTATTTAATAAAAGGATCTAATCAGTTAGGATAATACTTACCTATTATGTACATAATATTTAGGTCATTTATTTCCTGGACATGTAAATAATAAATTAAATACGAGGCTCACATCATGCCATTCTGTATATCATTTTGTATATAAAGCCTAGCCTGGTTAAAACCATCCTATAAGCACCTCAACGCTTTGCTGTGCTTTACAAGTCACACCGCCGTCTCTTTTAGTATTTGCAATTTTAGTATATGCAATTTTTGCATAACTTCAACCAACTTTAAACTGCCATTCTAATCAGCCAAATAACCTCAGAGGTAAAAGCTGTATGAATTAAGATTTCTGTTTAAAGACTAGACAGGAAGAAAGTGTACCCTCTCCCATTTCTCTTTAAAAGAAGTCCACAAGACCAAAATAAATGTTATATTTACAGATTTTATTTCATTATGTTGCAAACAATGACATTAAGATATATTGATACACAATTTTTTTACTGTGCGTGTGTATTTGTGCATGTGTGCGCGTCGACAGACCGGTGTGACCACAGAAAGCAGAATGAAAATCCCATGAGAGGGTTCACAAAGGCAGAGAAAAAGCAAGCGACAGGGCACTGGGGGATTCTCCTGGGCAATATGCACACACACACACACAAACCTTAAGAGGCAAGAAGACCGTTTCCTCTCGGACACATACAGATATCCTCTATGGGTTGTGTGTGTCTGTGCTAACAGCAGCATAGGGATTAAGGTCCTGTGAGTGTCTACTAAAAAAGCAAGTTGTTAAAGAGACACGAGTCATGAATGAACACAGTGGGCGAGAAGCTTCGTCTCCCATCTCTTCTCTGAGTGCCTCAGCCTGGAATCACCACCAAGAGACAGTGGAAATGTTCTCCTGTCGTAAAACCTACACAGACAAATACACACACACACACACACACACACACACACACGCTCACTTGCCCAACCACCCGCGAGAAGATCTCCTGTGATTTAACTAAGGGGCTGTGTCCACCTGCTGTTTCCTCATCATATTCCCTTCAACCTTGCTTACATGTTCCATCTTTTCACCCCCCCTTACTTCCTTCACATAGTCTTGCTAACCGCCCACACAGCTAAAGACTAGAACAGTGGAGGTATAAAATAAAACAAAATTAAACAAAAACGAAACAAACCCCCTTCAGCAAGGGGTGCTATTGGTTTTTCGGTTACCCAGAATCCACCTGTGCCAGCAAACAAGGATGCTAACCCTTTGACTCGATGGGAAGTCATGACAACGGTATGCAAATTAGGCAAATTCAACTGTATACATTTTTTTTCTTGTTTAATTCACCATGCAAGGATTACTTCTTTTCTTTTGAGTGTATTTATGTGTCAGAGATTGCGTGACATTTATTAAGCGTACCCTACATCCAGAATAATTTACATAAAAAGGACAATAGTCGTCTTACTATGGCTGGACCAGTGTAAGGGAAAGGGGTGGGGGTAGGGGGGAGAAGCCAAGGTGGTTTGGAGTGCATGGGGTGGGGTGGGAGGTTGGGTGGGTTAGGCTGGGGTTAAAGGTTGCTGTTGGAGTAGACGGCGGTGGGGAGGGGGTCTTTATTTTCAAGGTGGTCTCAGCGGCACTCCCAGACTTTGACTGTCTGATCGACACTGCCCGTCACCACGTAGGGAGCAGTCTTGTGGAAATCTGCAGAAGATGGGAAAGATAAACTCAGATATACAGTATATAGTTAAGGCTTATTTAAACATCCATTACGGTGCATTTACACCAAACAGCCATGGAAGATCTGAAAAGCGTAGTCTGCTTCCATCAAAGTCCCATGTCAGTAGATCAGATTGTTTTACACTGGGGAATACACTTTTGGCTACTGCCCATAATGCATTCATTGTAAACTACAAGCCGGAACTGCGTACAGAACGCTTGCTCTGCTGCCGTACAGCATTTAATGTAAACCTGACATTTCCGCCAGGAAGGGCCATGTTAGAAAGCTGAACATCATTCTTAAGTGTTCAAGAAAAGGAGAATTAAAGAATGCAAGCACGCCATCTCACCCAGAGAGGTAACAAAGTGTTCATGGGCGCACAGGGTCTTCATGCAGCGCTTGTTCTTATAGTCCCAGATCCTCAGGGTTTTGTCGTCAGCACAGCTCACTATGAATCTGCCTCCAGGATGTACCAACACCCCACGCACCCAGTTGTCATGACCCACCTGGGGAACACAACACAGCAGTCACATATCACTTTTCCTTTAGGAGCACAAAAGAAGAATAGCCCCAGCAACAAGCAGCTCCAACACAAACGCTGCACAGCATTTAGAGATCACATTTGGTTGCCATGACAAACTTAAGGGACTCACCAGAGTCATAAGGCACATGCCAGTGCTGACGTCCCACATCTTAATCGTTTTATCTCGGCTCCCAGAGAGAAGGAAAGGGCCAGGCTTCCCACTCTTCTTATTCTGGGAGAGAAAAATATAGTGAAGTGAACCAAACTGTAACAAACAGGTGGCTGCTTTTAATGTGGCCATGTACAACCAGGTTTCTTTTTTTATTATGACCTCAACAATCTCAGACCCATAATTGCATTTTGTACTTTGTAATGTTTGACATGTTATAGGTTTCATGCAACCAAGCGGTTACCACGATGTACCATGAACAAGTTCCACCTGCTTGGCGGTGTGCTGCACAATTGCACCCCCAGATCCATGTTTGAAACACAAATGTCCACAAAAGTGTTGCAGAGGGAGGAGTAGACCGCTCGTGTCGTACCTCGGAGCCTGTGGCCTCCAGGATGGTGGGGTGGGCACTGTCAGGGGCCCAGGCGATGCACTCCACCACGTGCTCGTGCTCCCGCAGCTCCGCCTTGCACTCCTTGGAGGCTGCCACCCACACGCGCACCGTCTGGTCGTTGGAGCAGCTGGCGAGCAACGAGCCGTCCTGGTTGGGACGCACCATCCTCACCCAGTCCCTGTGGCCCGTAAACGTCTTCACACAGTACCTGGGGACACAGGGAGGAGGAGGGGGGGTCATCTTGGAGGGATGCTTGGCTTGGATGGGACAAATCATTTGTTGCTATCGAAGCAACTATTGAAAAAAAGTAGGGCTGGATGTCCCTTATATAACGTTTATGACATAACTCCTTCAACGCCCCCTAAAGTACAGGAGGTTTAAAGCAGCCTCCTCCACACTTACCCAGTGGCAACCTCCCACATCTTGATGGTTTTATCTCTGGAGGCAGACACTATGTGGTCTCCGTTGGGCATGATGGCTACAGATGATACATTGTGGTCGTGGCCTGGGGAGGAACAAACCCAGTTCAAAAGATGAGTAAACATGGCAATGGCTGGCACACACTTTAAGGCATAGCCCCTAAAATGGATAAGGTTCTGCTGCAAATACAGGTGTCAACCAGCTGCAGTGAAACTGCTTAAAAATAATAGTTAAACTGAGGGTCTTAGGAGGCATATACCATAGGTGTGCAAACAATCTTTTTGGGTGCTAAAATGGGAATCTTC
>JAODLI010073863.1:0-13840 GCA_027575585.1 Percopsis omiscomaycus
AGACATACAAGATATAAAGTAGTAGCATATAATATATATATATATATATATAGTAAGTACATTTCAATTCTATCACCAGCCATTCAAATCAGTCATTAACAGACGCAAGGACGCCCACTGTGACCTCACCGAGGCAGTGTGAACTAACCTAAAGAGGTCAGCGTGGATGACTGACGGCTACACAGGCTTTACACTGTTACCTAAAAATCGTCACCCAAGTGGAAGACATTCCCATTCGTGCTTCAGGCAAACATGTATTCATTATATTTGCCGGTATGCGTGCAGGTATATGGAACACGGTCAGATGTATTCCCTGTGCAGGTCTCTATTCCTGTTGAAAATGTCTAGAGACTGGAGAGAACAGCAAAGTCTTACAAAAATTCTTGTATGGTGGGCACCTGTGAAATTCCTCCGATTCCCCACCAAATGAAGGCTTTGAGCCAGAAAGACTCATATTTGTGGCAAGCAAAGCTGGATAAACACAAAGTCCTCCCCACTGTTGTCCAGTTTAACTGTCTTAACACGATAATCAGTCGTTTTTATCCCTTGTGTACAACGAACATTTTAACCCACAGCTACTGTATTTTTAAATGTCAGCTGTGAGACTGAGGTTACAGTAGAACCTTAAGCTGTTTTTGTAAGAAAAAAAGGCTAGTTAGTTATCCTATTTTGGAAATAAACTCCATGAAAATCCTTAGAATTTATTAGTATGGAGTGATTCTTCTGCATCTAGTTGTAAGTAATACCACTGCTAGCAGTGGTACCATGAACATGATAAGCTAGTCAGATAAATAGGCTAATGGCGTAAATGATTAAACATGTGGCTCTAATCGGAGTGTTAAGCCATCCACTGCTACCTTAGATCAGCTGATATGAGCCTCTAATAGCTGCCCTACACACATGCAAAGACCTAACCTTTACTAACAATTGTTAGTAAAAGCATTGTAATGTTAATCACTGGGTGTTCTGACTGTTCAAAGTTTGGTTTTACAGAATTTACAAAATGTCGTAGAACTGTTTACAAATATTTTGTAACAATAAACAGCCTAATATATGAATTTATACATATCCAAGGCCGGACGTCTGTACGCATATTTAATGCCTCACTCCTAAAAATAAAGTGAATGGCATAAAGAAGAATTTTTTACACAGATAAAGAAGCATACTTTGACAATTTATGATTAAGCTACACAATAAACCTAAGTCACCATATCTAACTTATCATAATTTCAATATTACTTTATATCCCATTAAACTTTGTTGTTGCTCTGGTCAGCACCAACCATGGTTATTCATTCAATTTTAATTCAAATAAAAAAAAAAAGGACATTTATTCTTTATTCTTGAGTTAAACTAAAGAATAAATGTGCATCTCTATTATCTAAATATAGAGTAGTGATAGGATAGCATTTTTAGAAAACGATACATGGAATATTAGGTTAGCATGCTTTTAGTCTTAATCACATGCTAATTTTCTGATGATTGGCTTAGTAACAGCGACGGCCTTCGTCCTTCCCCC
The DNA here is from genome assembly GCA_027575585.1 of Percopsis omiscomaycus. Classification (NCBI taxonomy): domain Eukaryota; kingdom Metazoa; phylum Chordata; class Actinopteri; order Percopsiformes; family Percopsidae; genus Percopsis; species Percopsis omiscomaycus. The sequence goes on from JAODLI010073863.1 coordinate 1,520, forward strand.
TGCAACAACCGCAACTTGCACAACAATGCAGTGAAAAATGGGCAGCTAACAAATTTAAATTGCAGTCGTAATGTCTTTTAATTACCCTTATATCACCTTCATTAGCCTTAAGGTACGAGAAAGCAACAGTCACTGATTTAGTGGGCGTTAAGTAGATTTGTAGGTGCCGACTTTCCCCCCCACTTACATTAATGCCTGGAGACACAATACATGCAAGAATTTCAACAACAAAAAATGCATTAATAGAGGATGGAAAAATGTGACATGACATCTGCACAAATGCATTTAGAGTGAAAGTTTTCTGGCTTAGATTTTGAGTTAGAGGCTATTGTGTTCCTGATAAAAATAAATTCAAATGGCATGACCTATATTTAGCCAATTAATAAACTAAGACTTATTTAAAATTTGTTTGGCTGTTTCATGTCATTCAAATAAGTCCATTTTAAACATGGGCTATTTTTAGAATCTTTAAAACCCCGATTTCAGCGCGTTGAGGGTAGCCTATTTTCACATACTAAATTATTTTAGCACCTTTCTTTTACACAATATTTTTTGAATCACGGCAAGAGACTCTACTATTGGTTGCTTGTAATACTATGGATGTAGAAAGATTAAAGAATTTAGAAAAAAGTACTGTTGCTTTGGAGAAGAGTGCTGGCTAAATACGTAGAAGGTAAAATTAATGCGTTACACAATGCAGTCAGTAACTCATGTGATCGCAATGCCAGTGAGGTGGTCTGCTTACTGCCAGGTGGCCATAAAAGCCTCTAAACGCAGATACTAAAAGTGCCACCACGCTCTTTTGAAGCTGGTCAAACAAACAGTTACAAGCCCTCAGTAAAAGGTGTCAGATGAAAGGTAAATGTAGTGCTAGTTCATTAAAACCTTTTTTTGGGGGGGGGGATTTATTTATTTTAAATTGCATAATATTTTCAATGCCGTTTATGCTTGTTATATTATAGGCAGTGGTCCATCATATTTTGTGGACCACGGGTCCTAAGTCGGAGAACCCCTGCTCTTAAGACGGGTTTTGGAGAAGCTGATAAAAAGTATGAAATGGATAAAAGACGGTGGTAGACGATGCAACATGGATGCCAACACAGACAAAACCCTTGCTTTCGCCATGCTTGTTCACAGACATGAGAACACAAAATGCTCTCGGCTGTGGGTAAAAAGGGAAATAGAAGCACTACCGTAGCCACACTGATCCCTTCCAGAAGCAGCCTCCGATTGGGTCTGCTACTATTCATTCATGGAACAAGCTCCATATACAGTAAATAACAGACAGATGTTTACATTTACACACACACACACACATACTGACATTCAGTGTGTACTGAGCAGAGAGGCATCAGAGACACACCCATGCACATACTGCACCATCTACCTCCGCATAAACGTGTGCAATGAGGCTCCATGCCGGCACTTGTTTTCATGGCAGAGTGTTAAGTTGGAGAGATGAGCTATTAAACCTCTGTTTGAGCTGTGAAGGCTTGGTGTTACACAACCAGGAAAGGCCTGCAGCGGGCTCCAAAAGACACCACACACTGTTGTGTCATTTTCCTATCCACAGAATTGGTAGCATCCACCTGACCTGGTTTCTTATGTAAAAGTAAAAACATTTATTATTTTGCCCAAAGTGAGAAAAGGTTAGCTTTTTATTTTTTGAGAAAAGTTTGAAAACTTTTAAAATGTAATAAAAGCCTACTGCTATTCTATATGCTAAATGATGACCGATATTATGGACCTCTTACTATTGTGGCAAAAAATATATTGCTAGTAAAAAAAAAAAAAAAAAAGTGTAGGAAAATTAGCTTTAGGTGTGCATGAAAGTAAAATAAAGTCATTTACACACTAATCGACTTCAGGAAAGAAAAAACAATGAATTCACTATTCACCTTTCTTAACGTCAGTTGGATGGAATGTTTCAAGATTAAAACGAAAGACCATGAAAGCTTTTTACAGTCCAACCAGCTCTGACACACACTAGCTAGTTACCTAGCGGCTACTTATTGACTGACACGACGTGAAAGGCAGCAGGAGTGCAGGTCTTTGTCTGTGTAGTGTCATCCATGTACGCAGACAGGAATACGCCTGGGGGAATGCCAGACATCTAATACAGGACTGTTTGGTCAACAGTGGGAGGGAAACCAGGCACCACGGCGACACACACCGCCACAAACCCAACGCAAATCTGACTCTGCAGGCTAGATGATCAGTCTGGGAAAATGTGCGCGCGCACACACACCATAGTTTACGCTGGACTGGTCGTTAATATTCCAGGATTCCAACCATATAGAACAACTACGTAAAATATGTTTTAAATAGCAATACAATTGTCTTGGCAACATATTTTATAGGTATCTTTTTGGCTATTTAATATGTTATTAATTTGTCATATTTCCCACCGGACATTTTGACACACACTCACAGATACTACAGATGATACTACTGAAACTAATACATCCAAATGCCTTGCTGATGGCAGAGGTCAGAGGAGAATGGCCAGACTGGTTGGATCTAATGGAAAGGTAACCACGCGTTATCACCGAGCTATGCAGAAGAGCATCTCTGAACGCACAGCACATCGAACCTTGAAGCAGACAGGTTAGAGCAGCAGAAGACCCCACCGGGTGCCACTCCTGTCTGCTAAGAACAGGAAACTGAGTCTACAATTTGCACAGGCCCACCGAAATTGGACAATAGAAGATTGGGAGAAAAAATATTGCCTAGTCTGATTGAGTCTCAATTTCTTAGACAATCAGATGGGTCAGAATTTGGCGTGAACGACATGACAACATGGATCCATCCTGCCTTGTATCAACGTTCAGGCTGGTGGTGGTGGTGTAATGGTGTGGAGGATATTTTCTTGGCACACTTTGGGCCCCTTAGTACCAATTGAGCATTGCTGACCATGTCCATTCATTTATGACCACTTCCAGCAGGATAACGCACCGTGTGACAAGGCTCACATCCTAAACTGAACGTGACAATGAGTTCACTGTACTCAAATGGCCTCCTCAGTCACCAGATCTCGATCCAATAGAGCAGTCTGCAGCAATATAATGCTACTGAATGTCAATATGGACCAAAATCTCTGAGGAATGTTTCCAGCACCTTGTTGAATCTATGCCACAAATAATTAAGGCAATTGCATTTCAGATATTGAAAATCTAAATCTGATTTGGGGGAAATTCAGTTAGTACAATATTTCCTTTCTTCTCAGATGATGGTTTCATAAATTACAAATATGACTAATTTATTGTTTATTTATTTAATCAAACAAAATAAAATTCATAATATTCAAGATGACTGATTATGAATGTTTCGTTAAACAAATCATTTTGAAGTAAAAGGCACTCAAACCAAGTAAAGCCATTTACCCGAAAATAAAGGTAATTTGACCTAGAAACTCCCAAAGAGCCTAATAAATCTCAATACAAAGCCAGAGCACCTGCATCACTTATTTTTTGGAGTGTGTACACATGTGGCCGTGCGTCTAGAGTTTCAAAACTGCTAGCTGTTTTCCTATGTGTGTGTGTGTGCCATGATCACTAAATCAATGGTCTGGAGAGCCATGGTTCTTTCCACTGGGACAGATGAGCTCTAATTGAATTTGCTGCCCATATGGGGAAATTACAATGATTTATTGGAAACACTGTCATGAATAGTCGCTCTCTCTCTCTAAATCAGGACGAGGGAAACATTTCTGATTAAACACACTTTTTTCTTTTTAATTTTTAGAACCAGTAAAAGAAAAAAAAAAAAAAAAAAGCACCTCTAATGGAAAACACACACCATCATTGCACATTTTGCCCCATCCAATCGCATTACCAAGATGATTGAGACACATTTCCCTGTTGCGGATATTCTTTGATCCGTGGCAGCTCGCCCCCAAAACGGTGCCCACACCGGGGTGCGACACAAGGACACCCGTTGTCCTCTCCCAAGTCCCAACCTTCATAGTTTACATAAGCGGCGTATTTGGCGACCATTGCGGTCAAAGCGGTACAGGAGACAGGAGAGTTGGTAGACGCTCACGCTTTTTGAAAAGGTCTGACCTGACCACAGTAGCTTGGCGGTTGGTGTGTGACTCAGACTAATATGATGGCAAAGGACACTTTCCCAAACATCTGCTGACTCAGTAAAACGGGGCATGCAGCTATCGAGTCCGTTGCCTTGTTTTGGTTGGGTCAGCCTAAACCGTTAAAATATAGGACCAACGATGGAATAACACCAAACGTTTGCCGTTTTACCCGACATTGGCAATATAAAATTAATGAATATATAACAAAACAGGCATACAGTATAAATCTGCTTATTCCTGCTCAGGGTCTATAGCACGGGCTGGCTGGGCCTATCCCAGTGGGATGCAGAAATACACTTGGCCAGATGCTCGTCCAATATGGGGTCAATACACACACCTACTACATGGAAGGAAACCAGACAGACAATCTGGAGGAACTGAGCTGAGAAGTGGACCCAGACCTCTGTCACCATGAGAAAACTATGCTAATCACTTAGCCACCATGCCACCTGCTAGTTTAATATGAACCACATTTTACATTGTCACCGAGACCGGTGAGAATTTATAACAAGCAATATATTCAACCACGTGTGCCCACTTTTTATGTGGCCGTTGCGACCCACTCTCTGGGAACACCAGCGCCACCCTTCTAACTGCCGTCAGAACATCTTGGGCTCAAAATGTATACTTTTTAGCAGTCCTGCGTTTTTTATGACACTGGTTGATATTTTGCCAACCATTAGCTTGTTAAATTTAGCATATCAAAGACCACGAGGGCCCTCTTTTCACGTTAAATGAAGAGGACAGAAGTTACGAGGTGGTGACACAGCCCTACATTCACAATTCTTTTAATGGAGACAACCCTCCTTCCGTAATGGGAATGCTACTGATCTCAGTGTGCATCTCAGCTCTCTTTGGTTCAAGCCCTCTTAGTCATGAATGGACCAAAAGGGGGTTTTAAACATTCTTTCCATTTTTTTTTTTTATAAATGGACCTACACCAAAAGCAGCATTCATCATCTCTCCATGCACCATTACTCCCAGTGATGGGAAAGAAGAAAGAAAAGAAAAAAACACCACTTTGGTTAGCAGGTTTAGTCCGGTGAATTGAGGAATGTCCCATGGGTTTCAACCAACAGAGGAGAAAATAGTCCTTTATAAGACCAGCTCACATAACACAATCGTTATATTATCGGTCCATTCGCTAATCTATCTAGGAGAAATAATAACTAATTATTTAAATTACTTAAAGTGTGTTGGGTTCATCTTAAATCCAGATGAGTTTGTTCTGATAAGGCAATGCGGAAAGGAGCATACTGATTCTTAACGTAATTGGTGCTTTGGATGGAGGTGTGTACCATTCAACACAGCTTCCACTACAGCTAAAAGGTTTACTTCTACAGTTGTAACAGTTGATTTTAACCATAATGATCATAACGTCAACAAAGACACTAAATACAGCCAATTATTATTATCATTCCATTTGTATTAAATATATGCATTGGTCTCAATATCTTCCATGGCTGCATGTAAATGATCCCAGTTTCTTCAACATTTCCTTAACAGTTTCACACAATTCAACAGTAAAACGAAATAGCTATTACATAGCCTACTCCAGGTTCTCTGGTTGTATGGATAGAGCAGCACTTCAAGTGGGAGGCAGTGTATGGTTTTACTTAGAGGGGAGTCGTTCACTTACCACAAAATACAGCTTAGCCGGTGTAAAAGCTTTATTTTGACAAGATGACAGAAGAGCCAAAAGGTGAGAAATATTCCTCAATATCTCCACTGATCCTGCCTGCCACCATTTAGACAACCAACTGCAGGTACAAAGCAGTGTCTAAACAGGTGAGGAGGTCAGCTATCAGCAAAAAGACGATGGGAGATGTGTGACAGCCAAAGCATTAGCGCTATAATGAGTTGCTTCTGAGGTACTGGAATAAACATTTTAGCTGCAGCATCATTGCTCTGGAAACAATGCCTCAACTGAATAGTACAGAATTGTTATCCACCATTGTTTAGTCAGTCGGGGTTGTCCCATCATGGAGACAAACCGCATTGACCAAATCACTGCTTCCTAGTCCTGGTCCTGTCTGCGAGGTGTTTCTATATTCTACCTGTATTCATGTGGTGTGAATTTTATGTTTGGTGACACCATTCACACATTAATATTTTATATACAGGCCTATACATGCATAATTCATCATAATTTATACAATGGCCAGTGTGGATCAAATCCTTTTATCATTTACAGCATTTAGCAGTTGCTTTGGATAAAAGAGTCAGCAGCATGTCACCAGCTTAGCTATACCTTTTACAACATACATTAGCTATTAACATACCGTTCAATCCTCAAATAATTGCTAACAGCCTAAATACCAGTGCTTAATCTGCTAAGAGCTGATTCTAACAGAGCAGGAAAGAGGTTTTTCTCTAGTCAAGCAGACACCATTTCAAGCATATTTGATCACCATTCTAAATGAATCTGGTTACATTGCTTAAATGATTGTAATGTTTGCTTTCTTTATGCAAGCTGGCTCACTATGCCTACCCCATAAATATTAAGACGCATGTATTGCCTAGTACTGAAGCAAAACAAAGCTAAGCCTAGAGACAGAAACAAATCCAAGTATACCTTCAGATAAACTTGGCTACACTTAACATGCTTTCTTGGGAAGCAGTTATTACAAAGTGGGCCATAAATACTGATGCAAACTGTAAAAAAATAAGACCTCTAACCTGCCAATGATGCTGTCATCTGAAATCAGAACATTCCAACGGACAGAAAAGTAAGCCACATTATTAACCATCTTAAAGTCAAAGTGATCAAACTGCAGGCTTTTATCTCTGGAAAAACTGTTTTCATATTAGTATGCGTTTGCATTCTTTCGGGGTTTTGCAGACGTGCTATTCACAAGGGAACACGGGGCACTGGGTAGGAGGGAATGGGGTGGACAAGGCCCTCTTTAAAATAACAACATTTAAAGCTTCTGGGTGTTAGAGTAAATGGTCAAGTGTAATCCCCTTAGCATTAGCAGAAATTCCACAATAATACGCAACATGATTTCATAGCAACTGCTGCCTTTGAAAGACGCTGGGTAATTGCATAGGTCAGGGTGGTATATCGACAGACGGATAGACTGGGGGGGGGGGGGGAGGATTTAGGAGCACTGGCTTGAAGAACAAGGTTTCTTTTCTGCTGATTTCAGACCTAAGCCATTAAGATCCATTTTTCTTTAATAGCAGAGGACATGGGTAAGTGTTTGCACAGCTGATTATTAATGCCACGCCTCTCTGAACGCAACTACACTCAGTCAACACAGTGAGGGTGGGAGAATGGGCCTCTGTCCTCGTGAGAAGTTATAACATATGAATCTCTGCACCCGCCGTTTCTCATATTTATTGAACTTTCTGTCGTCTTGAAGTAATGCTTTTCTGGTAGAGAGGCTTGCTTCATGTTCTCTCATTAGGGTGAAAGACTAGGACTTTAAACTATGTATGATGAAGACAGAAAACTGACTTCCATATGAACAGTGAATTACTAACTAGTGTCTTTCTGTGTAATCACAATTACTCTAGCAGTAATTGAGTAAAAAAAATAAAAATAAAAAAAAAATAATAATAATAATAATAATAACAATAAAAATAATATTAATAATTAATTAATTTTTAAAAAGCGCATATCATCTCATATCTGTCTTTTAACCCTCAAAAACACCCACCTGGGAGAAGTTGAGCCCGTTCAGCGGGTGGCACTGCTCCTCCACCTTCTCCACCGCCCCAGTCTTCTTCCGCATCCTCTCCGCCTCCTGGGCCAGGTACAGGTCCAGGACGGGCACCCCCCTGGTCTTGATGTCCGCCTCCGTCAGTGAGTTCACCATCAGCATCACCCAGACGGGCCGCTTCCGCTCCCAGTTCCCCGCGATAGCGTTGAAGAGGTAGTCGGCGTACAGACCCTTTCCCCGCTGGTCGGGGGTCATCCACGAGGGCATCATGAGCTTGACGTACTCCAGGTGCCGCTTCAGCCTCCGGTAGATATCCCTGGGCAGGACGTCCTGCAGGTTCTCGCCCTGCGGGAGCATCTGGCAGCTGGTGAGCGCCGAGATGGTGTACGGGTCCGTCAGGTCGAGCTCGAAGTAGACGATGTTGCTCCCCTGGAAGGCCTGCTTGGAGTTCTCCGGGATGAAGTCCCACACGCGGGTGTAGGGCACGTGGATGGTCCCGTAGAAGTAGGAGGGGGGGTCCCGTTTGATGGTCCACAGGAAGGAGTTCAGGTCGCTTTGCTGGGGAAACGGTGAGAAGGGGTCAGAGTGACAAATAAAAGGTCAGGAGACCGACGCGTAGAGAAAGAGAGACGGCGAGCATTTCACTGTCTGGAAGAAATCTATTCTTTCCATGCATTGTCTTTGTTTTATGGATTGTTTTGTGAAGTAGCTAAGTGAGTGAATTAGTCTGCCGCCTACGGAAGACAAACTAAAGCTAGACTCTACACAGGTGGAAACGCAGAGGTGAAACATTCTTTTGAGTTGTAATTAGCAAACTGTGCCAGAAGTGTGTCTGGCACTACATCAGCTGAACGACAAAGCTGGCGATTTGAGCTCTATTGGACATGTCGCTAACAGACTGATAATGACTTATTAACAGCCCACTTAGGACTACAGATTCAGGTACCAATACACAAGTTAATGTTTGTCAAGGTATGAAAGCGTACAAAACACTTAAAAAGTTAATTGGTCATCTCTGAACAACATCGAGTAGAAGAAAATAAAAATACATCTAAAAAGAATTTCTGCTCTCCCCCTTGAAATGGTTTTATTAGTTGAAAGCTAGGCATGTATGCAATTATATGATCAACACTAGTAAACCGAATGTCATGAACGTACCTTCTTATTTAGCTCACAGTTGGTAGAATCCTTCAGTCTCCATTGATCCGTCCTGACCAGCAATATCAGACAGGACTGTATGAAAGCGCCCAAGGTCGCCCGCATCGTAGCTATTAACGCGTAAGCTATTTTCACGACCCCGGTCCAACGACTATCACCCACTTTGCATGGACACAATCCTATCCACAAGGTCTCATGTCCATTAAGTCACATAAATGAACAAAACTCCGCACTAAGTCATGTTGGACTGAGCCTTTGCAGGAAGAGTGCAACGCTGTTTAACTTCTGTGGAGGAAAGAAACGGTCATTTAACTTGATAAGCAAAGTTTGGCATCATCCTTTCGTCGTCTCGGGGACGTCGTCTTTTCCCCACACCACTGATCCGTCCCTCTTCATGGCGATCACGGTGTTATCGATCCAAACCGACCAGTCTCTACATTGCCACGGCTCTGTTGAGAAACTAAGTTTGGCGTCACGCGAGTAAAAAACTGCGTGCAACAGGTCCACGCTGTCAACGCACCTGAAGCAGATAATATGCAGGCTTTTGCAAGTTGGCGTGCGGACCCTTCGCCAAAACGTGCACGGGGAAAAAAGCGAAAATTTGAAAATACGACGGTGGGAAGATTGGAAAAACTTAGTAAGACTTTCTCTTTGTAGCGATTCCTCTGCGGTTCAACAGCTCCGTCTCTCGTCCTCGCTCTCGGCGTGTGTGAGAGCATCTCTGTGGGACACTGCAACTTCTCTCTACCCCTAAAGTCTCCAACTCCCCCTCCCCCTATAGACACACGCACGCGCGCGCGCACCAATAATCTGATTAGCGCCGTCCTTCAAGCGGCTCGGGACACGCGTGCATTCCCTCCAATCCAATAAAACTCAATCAATTAAAGCAATAACGAAGGTGTTGAAACGTTCAACTTAGATCTTAAAGCGTAGGCCTACTTTAGTGTAGAATTTTATTAACGACTGGGTCATTTTCGAATAGGCCCATAGCAACGATTTTGAGAACACGTGGTAGCATATTCGCCTACGAAGACAAAACGAGAGAAGCCTATATCTATATGATTATTATAAGACCCAAAACGAACTCTTATTTCAGAATTGCACTTAGACACAGCTCGAGGGCTAGCTGTTTTCTACAACCGCCCTATGGGAGGCCTACTGGCCATCAGTGGAGCCAGTGGTGATCCCGTAGCTAGATTATCGCGCTCGGGTAATTAATGCCTACAAACTGGTCAAATTAGCATGAAAATACCCAATTTAACAGCACCCCGTGTCTCCGGGTCCAGAATTAGAATAGACAGAGCGACCCACCCTTTTCTAATCAACAATCTTTAGCTGCCACAGAATCATACGCTTTATCGGTTGTAGCTATATCTAAACTATATCTAGTCAAACTGCCCGTGCCCACGGGAGCAGTAAACACATGTTGACGTTGTCAGACGTCTGAGTAAATAGAAAACGGTTTGTTGACATGAGGACTGCTGACTTGTCCTAACTTGTTGTTTGCAGACAAATTAAACACTTAAATCTGCCGGCGAGTTTAAAAGAGAGACTTTACGTCAAAAAATAAACTAGGCCGACTTTAAGGAACTTGACTTTAGTAGCCTAGTGGGTAGGCTAAACGTATACAAGCGAAAATATAGGCTACAATATAAAGTAGGCCTATACTACACGAAAAAGTTAACTTAAAATATTCTAAGATTTTGGGATAGAAGACGTTAATTGTCTCTAAAGCAATAGAAGTTGAAGGACGTGAAACGCATCCTTCCATTGGCTTCGTTTGTGCGTTTGTCAACTGAACTGTCATCTGTTGAAGCTCCCCCTAGTGGTGAGAGATGATCATTCTTTTCTCCAGGCATTAACACAAATAGACAGAGGGATGGGGATGGAAGAACTAAATGGAAGATATACTGAAATAGAGCTAAAAGAGCAGAAAATGGTCCAGCGGGAGACAGAGGAATGAAAAACAGAGGAGCGACACCAAGGCAGTCTGGTTTCTGTGTCAGTGCAGACAAACAGAGATGTACTTACAGATGTGAGATCTCCCAGTGATCTCTCTCCAGCATCCAGCCATCCAGAGACTTCATATCTGGATGATCTGCCTCACGCTTTTAACGGCCGGATTCTAGTGTGGCCTGCTTGGCCACACTAGAATCAAAATATTTGCAAAAATATTTGGTGTACATCAAGATCCAAGGTTTTAACCTCACTCGGTTCCTGTACTGAAACGTTTTAAATGTCTTGCCATGGGAAATAAAAACGGATGTATCTGTGACTCTGTGAATTGATATGAAGTATTTTAACTGGGCCCAGTGATTTTACAAAGACACCATGCTTTCTTAGTTTGGGCCAAGAGTAGGAATGCTTTGAGGCAACACTGAGACATTGTGAAATTGAAACAAGTTAACAGAGTTTGACAGCTAGATATGTGGCTGGTGTTTGTCTAATCTTTTACAGTGTATCCAGCACGCCTGTAGACGGGACAAGTGAACACCAAGTAGCTCAGATCGTCTCAAACATTTAATGAATATAAAGCAAAACAGGAGAAACTGCTACCGAGATCCCATCAAACAGCAGTATATTTTTCAAAGGTTTCTTTCGGGTGGCTTGAAGGCCTGGTTTAGAGGGAGGTTTTATTGTCTGACATCCGTTGCCATGCCATGCTGATGATGTTTCTTTAATGCTACTTTTTAGAGTCAAGATATATAAATAGATGGATGGAGTATGAGCATTTGTGTACGTGTGTGTGTGTGTACATTGCAGCTGCCTCCACTTTAAAGGCACACACACACACACACACACAAACACACACACTCACACGCACTAAGTATTTTGATATAATACATACAGCCCACACACAGACACACACACACAAACACAAACATACAGACACAGTACACCTGCTCCTTATTTCCACTACACCCCTATTTAGACCAATCAAGGTCATACTATAGAAATACTTATCCACCATACATCATCCCATGCAGCTCTCATATGTCTTCGGCTAGGCCATTGTAGAGAAGCTTCACTTTTACCATTGAACAGGCTCAACTGAAACCACATCTTTTAGAAGTGAAGCTAGACAAGGCCCACAGAGGATCTCTAAGACCTCAGGACAGGCAGGAATCCTCTTCAGCCAGATAACTAGCTCGTCACATTGCCACAAGCTGCAGATTCAGAACAGTAGATCCATGGTGTGGGAGCTGGTTATGGGCTGTTATGGCATGTAGATGGTCTCCTACAGTTGAAAAGCAGACCAGACAGCTGCATATGGGATTGATCAGTATTGTAAGCGAAGAGGCAATTCAGGACTTTTTATGGAGAAACACAATTCTTTTTCTTTCTTTCTTTCTTTCTTTCTTTCTTTCTTTCTTTCTTTCTTTCTTTCTTTCTTTCTTTCTTTCTTTCTTT
>JAODLI010073864.1:0-13839 GCA_027575585.1 Percopsis omiscomaycus
ACACACACACACACACACACACACACACACACACACACACACACACACACACACACACACACACAAACGCACACACACACGCACGCACACACACACGCACACACACACACACACACACGCACAAACGCACACACACACGCACGCACACACACACACACACACACACACACGCGCGCTACCCCTTCTGTGGACAGGGCTGCCGGAGACCATTGCCTTTACTTACCTGTAGAATAAGACACGCCAGTGCTGAAATGCACTTCAGCATGCCAAGCTGTTGGTGCCGTGCTCATTCGGTCCCAAAGGCTTTCTCCACTGCTAAGCCGTTTCTTTGTCTGGCTCGGACATGAGACGCTGGGGCTGAATGTTCACATTCCAGCGGCGCGGGGGGTCACACTCTAGACTTTCTCTGACCATCCTTGGACATACACAAAGAAAGAAAATGTATTTTCCTATAAATTGGGAACATCAGCAGCAAAATACTGCTACTAAGACGTATTTTCCACCCCTGTTCAAAATACGATAAATTTACATTTACAGCATTTAGCAGATGCTTTTATCCAAAGCGACTTACAATTAGTACATTTGTCAACAGTTGAACTGGTTAACCACCGGTTTTTATGAGCAGATAACATTCTCCTAGAATAAGGACAGCATCATGTAACAAGGTTACTTTACCTATGCATTGGCACAACATTACTCAAGGGTTTATCATTCGCTCCTCAAAACAGTCAATAATTGCAATAATCGAAAGTTATCACTCTTCAAACAGTCAATAATTGCTGAACTGCAAAGTGCTTAAAATTCTAAGAGCTGATCTATCCGAGTAGAAAGAAGTGAATATTTAAAAAAAAAAAATATGTAAAGGGAGGAAAGGAGGATAGAATAAGGATAGTTAGTGGGATTAGTGCAATAAGGTAGAAAGATCGGTGGCCGAGGTTCCGAGATGGATTTTGAAGAGGTGGGTCTTAAGTCTCTTGCGGAAGATTGCTAGTGACTCATCTGTTCTGACCGCTGAATGTTATTTTCAACCCCTGTTCAAAAAACGATAAAGGTACACTCCTTGTTTGTGTTAAACTGTGGGTGGCTGTGGGGAGGGAGGGGTAGAGAACAGTGTGAGTAGAGCGCCCCTGTAGGGGGAGGAGTAGAGAAGAGTGCACGTCAGTCCGGTGCAGATGGTGCATGCGTTTCGAGTTTTAAACCCAAACAAGGTTGCAGCAATTTTGTAATGCCGTCTTCAACCACAAGGGAAATTCTCTAGTCTACACAAATCTTGGAGTGTGCCCTTAACTGAGGTTACTCATACAGTCTGAACACAGTGTGAAGGCTAACATGGCAGGCCGCGGTGACAAACCTGTAAATGGCCGTCTGAAATGTGAATGTGACTGTCACAGAATATCACGCAGGGACATGAGGAGTAAAGTTCTAGGCTTGGGATATAGTTTTTCATCGTCTTTAGTTGAAAAGAGACAGAAACAGCCTGTGTAATGTGCCATGCTTGGTGACATTGTAATAATCCTACAATTCACTAGTCAGGTCTGAAAGCCTAGCCTTTTAAGACTTTCAAAGAAAACACAACATCATTACATTGGCCAGTGGGTGAAAGGTCTGTTCACAGCCTTGTATACAAGCCATTGAAAATTAAAGTTTTGTACAGTATAGGCTAAGACGATAGGCCTTCTTCATATGACTCGTCGTCTCTCAGATGAGCAAATACAAAGTGGCATCACTTCAATACACAACATTAAACACATCATCATCACCATGGATGGCAACAGCACAATGGGCTGCCAATGACACAAGCATGCAGGTAACACAATTAGTCATTTTAAAGCCCCTGTCCACCCACACAGTTGTTTTAGGTTAATGTAGCTTGTTGAAGTCTTCTCAGGACTGTGTGGGCGTGTACACACCGGCCTGATTGACATCTCCCAGACTCTATGGCAGTTTTGTCACACCTGGGCCTGTATTCACAAAGAATTTTGTCTTAGCGCTAACAGTACTCCTGATCTGATGCATTATTTCAGTTTGTTTAATATTAAATATTATGGAATTATAAAATATACTCTATATGGAAAATAAAGGCCACGGGAAACTGCTTTATTGTAACAAAGGACGACATATGCATTACTGATGATTGTACACGTATAATACAAACAGTAATGTGGGACAAGATCTTATAGAGTTTGGCTTCTAAATGTAAAAACGACCTAAAATCTATACAAGTTAGTAGATTTTACTATAAGATGGTAACTGTGCAGATCAACAAAAGGTTCCTAGTTGGTTTCCTGCAAGGTCAAAATATGGTAAATGTCTGTGTTTTGTAACCCCATATACATTACTTTTCAAAGCAGATTTTTTTGTCAAGCTCCAACACCAGACATGTCTCTGTGGATAATATTAAATGTGACTATGAGTTCTGTTACACACGGTCCGTCACCTCGGCTCGCCAGGTGGCACCTACGAGGGCGAAACAGTTGCTGAGCCCAGTCTCGACTCTGAGCCCACTCTCTGTCCTCTCTCTGCCGCAGGGGTGGAGTGAGCTTCCTGCAGCAGTCAGGGCAGTCACTACCCGTCTTCCGCAAGAGACTTAAAATCCCACCTCTTCATAGCACTCCCACTAACAGAAGTTCTCTATAATGATCCTTTATCTTCTGTCTATCCCCCTTTCCTTTTCCTTTCTGCTCTCTTCTACTTTCTGCTCTGTTAGATCAGCTCTTAGAATATTAAGCAATTTGTCGGTATTTAGGCTGCTAGCAATTAATTATTTTTGGGGATTGAATGATATTTTAATAGGAATATATTGAGCAATGTATACTGAAAAATGCATAAGCTAAGTAACCATGATGACATGATGCTGTCCTTATTCCAAGAGAATGTTGTTTGCTTGCAATAACTGGTGTTTAACCGGTTCAACCGTTGACAAATGTTGAAGTCGCTTTGGAGTGTCTGCTAAATGCTGTAAAAGTAAATGTAAATGTAAATGTCAAGCAAACTTTCTTGTTTACCAATTCTGAAAAAGACTTAAAACGATTAAAAAAAAATTAAGAAAACAAGTTGTGCAGTTACCTGCCCTTATTAGATAATTGCAATGACCAATAGATAAAAAATACCCAAAATACACATCCATCCTTTGGTGAATCACTGAAAGACAAGCCAAACAACAATTTGACATTTTCAGGAGGGGCAGCTTCTGCAAATAAAGACTGAATTGAACAGAATAAATACTCAAGGCTGACTGAGAAAAAGCTGTGTTTTCACAGCCTGTTAATTAGTTCTAGTTACAAGGATATGTGAAAAGAAGTGTGTCTTCTATCGCACCCCAAGTTAATCCCACGAATATTAGGGGGTTGCTACCGGCTCACTTGAACGATGGACTTTTATAGAGGAAGAAAAGCAAGCATTACCTATCTCACTTCCCAGCCTTTTGTGTCTTCTCAATTGAAACCAAATCACAAACTACACGTTTTGACGCCCCACAGCCAAACAAACTCACATCTAGCCAGAGTGCAGTTTGTAATTTTCTAACAGTAAGCAGTGTTTGAATTCACATATAATTCCTATACAGAAAGAGGAAACACCCTACGAAGGTAGGCTACACTCCTCCAGCCTTGTGAGACCATCTATCGGGATCTCGAGTGCCAAGATTTCCTCCTCGCGGCACATCAGTCTTGGAACTCTCCATTCAAAACTGTTCAGCACCCAGTTAGTGAACCAACTGCCCAAGAGACCAAGAACTACCCCAGGTTGGTAGTTCAGTTGTTTCCTGGCAAATTAAGCGCCTGTGTTCAGAGTCATCCCCACGTATAGGTCTTGTTCTGACTGGTTGAAGGTGGTCCAATCATCTGCTAGCGCCTGATTTTTAAAATAATCGTCAACGCGTTTATTGTTCTGATGAGTTGAAGGTGCCCATAGTGCTACGACTTTTGTAATGCTGGTTTCAACAACATGGGCATTTTTGTACGAGATTAAGACAAAATGCTCTGCATGGGTGTCAACTGCAAGGGCTGCTCACATTGTGAGTGGTATTGTTGGTAAAGCCACCCGGAAAGTGTGCTGTTCTTTTATCCTTGAATTAAAATGAGACAACTGTGTCCCGAAGACAAATTAGGCTGACTGCTGGAACAGAATGAAAGGTATCTTGGCCCTGGATGCAATCTAAGTGGGTTAATTAGGGCAAAACACCACTTTTTGCACCACAGGAAAGATGTTGTGTTGATACATTTCAGCCAGGATTTGAAAGGCATGGTTTGAGGGGGGATTTACTTTTTAAAGTTTCAAATCTAATTTGCACAGTAAGTGAGAAAAAAGATTTCACCACCGGCTAAATGATTCCAGTCCTACAGTCGTACATTGTACATGCCACCTGGACAACACAAGGTCACACTTTATCAGCATTTAGTTGGATGGAAGAGAAAGAAAAAAGAAAAGGCAAATGAAATAATAGCACAAAGAAATATAAAGATAATTCTTAGACTTATTGGTATGCTTCAGCTACCAGGCTACAACACTCAATTACAAAGAACAATTTCTATACACCACCAGATTTAGTGTTTTTCACACATGAGAAATCTAAATATAAGAAATGAATTAGTACTAATACTGAGTAAAAACTCTACAGTGATGGATTGATCTACTACCTACCTGGACCGTTGTATTTAAATATGTTGTTAGCATTCATTTAATTTTATAAAGATTCTGCAAAACATATACAGTAGCTGCGTGCTACTTTCATTCATTATGCATTCACCATCTATTTAGAAATGATGTGTTTAATATGGTACTTTGGTTGTAATTTGATGCAGTCAGAGAGTATTAGAGGTGAAAAAGCTTGAATTTAGGGACATTCTAAATCTAAAAGGTTTAATGTGAATGATGGCTTAACTAGGATACTAGGAAAAAGTGACCTCTGTTATTACAGTAAAGTGAAAAATGGCCCCAAATATCTTTTACATTTTAAAATGACGCATTCTGAAAAATGTATCATGAATTTGGAACCATTATAACTATAAAGAACTGTGCAAGAAATATGAGACAATAATCATTGCCTCATATCAATAATCATTGAAGTGAAATTATTTGGCAGTGAAATTATTTGGCTTCATGTGGCAGATATTAGCATGTCTGCCACATGAAGCCAAATAATTTCACTTTCAACTGTGGATATTATTTGACTACCTTAATCATTTTTTACGAGAAATTTCAACCACGGCATGTAAGCCTCTACAAAAATAATTAAATTAGAACTTTTCAATTTAAATTTTTCATTTTCATTAAGCCTCATTATTTTGACCTAATTTTGGAACTTATAATAATTCTTATCAGTTGTTTGACGGTTCTCCTCACAGTAAGAACATAGTAAGGACTATTTTTCACAGTAAGCTTTAGAGCATGAGAAGGGTCTGTTGCTATGCTAAAATCTGCTATGGATCATGTACTGTACAGCAGAAATGTACAGCTTAGCACAAATGTACATGTAGTCTCTTAATTATTCATGGGCCTTGTGGTAATCCTTTAGCAGCCTTTTGTTAGTGGAATTAGCTTCTTGAGGTTGAAGGCAAGGTAGTTCTGGTCAAACAACATTAATTAATACAGCGGTCACTGCAAACTTATCAGCTTTGTGGACACATTCAAAGTATGTTTTTGAGAAAACGACGGATATGAATGGCGTACGAATACAGTTGTACATTGACGCGAGAAAGCTACGGGTTTGAGAGTTTAACAAATGTCCACCTGGGCTTCAGGAAGTGATTGAAAAGATTCCACTGATCCTGCTAGCCTCATCTCCTCAGGGAGGGTGTTCTGAAGTCTCAGGGCCCCGATGTCAAAAGTCTCCACCAGAGGACGCGTGCAGGCCCATATGGGGTCAATAAATCTGTAATGTAACTTGGAACCAGTCCCAGGCATGCTTTAAGAGTCATCGGTAACCTCAGTAAAAATCTATTCTGAACTTAACAGGGAGCCGGTGCAGAGTGGGCCAGTATAGGTGGTGATGTGATGCCATCTGTTACGGCCAGTAACAAGCCTCGCTGCGGCACTCTGGCTTATGCCAGAATGGAGGGAGTTACGGTAGTCCGGAATTGAGAAGTTGAGGGCGTGAATGACTTGGTGTGCACGATCTGGTCTGGTATGTAAAGTTTGATGTACAGTATACCGTGTGTCTAGTGACACCCACTGGGTTTCTCTAAAGCAGCGTTTCTCAAATGTACCCCTAGGGGTACATAAAGGTACTACAGTGTGTTCACGTGAGAAATGGAAACCACAAAAATGGATAACAATAATAATAATTATGATTATTAATAATTAAAACAGTAGTGTTATATATACTGTATATTTAAATAATTTCTTTATAAATAGGCCTATAAATGGAGTGGCGAAATATTGACTTGTGTATACTTTTTGTATAATACGTACTTGTATAAGTATATTGAACAAAGACATTTTAGATTTATTATTTACTTTTTATGAAATGTTACACGTTTGAAGGCCTTAAATGCACATCACTGATTGGATGAAATTGGTGTAGCGCATGCATAGTAATAAAGCAAACAAGCCAAGACTTTCATTAATGTGGTGATTCTAATGATGCTCCAAATGATTACACAGGTCAGCGTTCTCTGGCAAATTAAGTTGTTTCTCTATTCATCAAGAACACTTTAATGAGGCCCCAATGAATTATTTAAAGTAGAACACAGGACATATTATCAAGATAACAAACAAGATCCCGCATAGCAGAATGGTTGATGTTGAAAAATGCAACATGCGAATTATAAAACCCTCCATAGGGCCTTGTGGTAAGCCTTTAGCAGCCTTTTGTTAGCGGAATTAGCTTCTTGAGGTTAAAGGCAGTTCTATTTCTGGTCAAACAACACACATACAGGATAACATAACTTGTGTTTTCAGTTATCAATACAGTTGTCACTGCAAACTAACGTGTATACAATGATTAATACAAAATACTACTAGACTGTGAGGTCGTTTAAAGTGGGTGTTTGGTATCTCAGTGATCTCTGTTGTCAAGACTTGGAAACAAATGGAAACAAACAGGGCTATCATAAAAACCTCACCCAAAACTCCTTTCCTTATAATTTGGAACATTAATGCTGTAAATGTGCTAGGGCGTGTTCGTATGTCCTGGAATGAGGTCCATGTCTAAATTTGCCGTAATTCCGTAATTCCTTCAACCTTTTCATTACCAGGCTGGATAATGCTTGGATGTGCTTATCTACTGTAAACTTTCTTCTAAAGTCACTATATATTAGAATGTAGTTTATGGGATGAGAAATGTGTAAATGTTTTTCCTACTTGTGTCAGAATCAGAATCAGAATCAGAAAAAGCTTTATTGCCAAGTACGTTTTTTACACATACGTTTTTTACACATAAAGCAGAAACAATACTTGCTAATGTTTGGACAACATGCCACATTCCTTTACCCACCGAAGGCAAGCAGAAGTCAGCTGTACATGTCGGTTTTGGCCAATGGACTTTTTGTGACCTGGTTTCTTTGCATACTAATCATATTTCCATCCGTGCATGCTCACAGGCAGAGGGATTTCAAAGATAACATTCTGTTTATGAGATCTTGATCATCAGCACAGGCCATGTTTCTCAGTTCTCTCTAATTAGTCTCCCTCACACACACTGAGAGCAGGTGAACACAGATTCTATTTTTACATGGTTTAAAATAAATGAACAGATAAATAATGATCAATATATATATATATATATATATATATATAATAAATAAATAAATAAAGTTAAAATATTGCAATACTGTAGCTTTAAATCTCTTTTTTTAGAAAGCATATCCAAATTTAAGTAATTAAGTTTAGCTTCTTATTGTTATTATTATCATTATTATTAATAGTTTTGTTATTGTCATTAATAAATATACATTTTAAATAAACAGCCTTTCAAAACACCCAAGGACACTGTACAGTGAATATAGCTAAAGATCTATAACTATAAAAGTACTGACAGTGAGTAGTCTAGACAAGTGTGCGTGGGCTGGTGTCTGAAGGCGACTGAAGCAGAGCCTCCGATGTCTCTCAGGAGGAGACAGTTCCATCGTTTGGGGGCAGCCACTGCCATAAACCCGACAGGTGCGGTTCAGGTGCGGTTCAGGTGGAGGCCGGTCCAGGCAGAGCTCTGTGAGAGGAGGTGTTTCTGGAATTTGAAGGGGAACCGATGAAGACTCCTGAGAGTGGGGGGGTGAGGAGGCAGAAGTCCCCCTCAGAAGTCCCCCTCAGGTCTGTCCTGTGTTGACGTAAGGGGCCATCAATGTGGCGGTCTCTGCGTCACTCGTGTTTTTTCCCTGTATTTCTTGTTTCCCTTTTTTCCCCATGTTGCTGGTCTGTCTGTCTGTCTGGGTTTATTTCTGTTTGTCTGGGCATGGTGGGCGTGGCAGTTCTCTCTCCACCGGGCTGCTCGTCAGGAGATCCTCATCACCTGTCATGGTTTACACGGCTGTTCACCATCTTCAATCAAGACCTGCAGTATATCAGCCCCGGTCGCTCACCCATTCGTCGCCAGATCGTTTCGCCAGCTAAGTGGTACGTCTCTGTCAGGCCAAGAAACTTTCTGTGGGCAACTTTGTATTTTTGGACCCGCCTTACTATTCCATGTGGATTTATGCTCATTTTCCTTGTGTTTAGGAACATCCTGTCAAACTCTCGACGACCTCTAAGTGAGTAGCGTTCTGCCAGCCATCTGCCTCACCAGTCTCGCCAGATTTTGCCTGCCTTGCCCTCGCAACTGCAGTTTGCTTGTTGGTTTTTATAAACCTTAATTTTTACACCAATTCCAAGTTGTTCTGTGGTCCGCTATTGGGTCCTAAACTCGTGTGAACGTAACAGTGCAATGAAAATACAGTTCTAATAAATAGTTTTGAGTCAATTTGTCCACTGAGTTATCATTATCAATATAATGTGATGTCCATATTAGAACACCCAGGTGGTACACAGCAAGTTGTATTTTCAGTTCTATTTTTAAATTGCAATATGTAGCGTATCGCAATGTATCGTATCGTATCGTATCGTGATACGTATCGTATCGTGAGGTCCTTGTCAATACCTAGCCCTAACCAGCACACCGTTTATGTTTTGAAACACAACTGCATGTAAAATGACTGTAATGGGAGGGGTCTAGAGAAGATCTGAGCTTATGAGCTCTCCAGGGTGAGGAGTAGAGAAGAGTGCACGGACAGAGAGGGGCATGAACCTCTCAAACGAAAACCACAACAAAAAGTTTTTGTAATGCTGGTTTTTAAGGGTAATTTGAGTATAGCATAAATAACCGGACTAAATGCATATATAAATATATAAATGGATAATAACCAGATTAATGTATACTTAAATATTGCAATTTAAAATAATAATTAAGTGAAATTAAACACACACACACACACACACACACACATATATACAGTGGGCAGGATAGTCTAGTGGTCTAGGTGTTGGACTCCCAGTTGACAAGTCATGGGTTTGAGCCCCAGAGTTGGACTACCTGTAAGCATCCTTGAGCAAGATGCCTAACCCCTACCTCCTCCATGTAATAGCACCATGTAATTGTAAGTGGTTTGAGATGAAAGCATCTGCTAAATGACCTAATTGTACATATTTCTGATAAGTGTGTCTGGTGCTTTTGTCCAAAAGATAGTTAGCAGGCTCTTCCAGAGTCCAGACCAAATTGAGAGTAAGAGATGCTGATGGGGTAAAATACATTATATAAATATAGAGGAAAGAGTCGTGACAGTAAACATAACAGCTCATCAACTGAGGACATTTCATTTAAACATTTTATCATATATTCATGGAAAGGTTTGATCCGATTACGGCGGCAGGGCCGCAGATGGACTTTCCCCGTGGGAGTAAATGTTTATTGATCAAGAAAGACTTGGGCATGTACATGGTGATTTGTATGTATGTGTTGTCTGGTGCCGGGTACTAGAATCCATCACTATTGGCATGTGGACCTGATTACTGGAAAGACTCTGAAAGTCTCATAGACCTATGATAAAGAACTCTGTCCCGGCCTCTTTACAACCACATCACTCAGGCGTTCTACACAAAGGAACAGCGCTTTGCAAAATAAGGTACTTCTAACTCAAGCCCCCGCTTGGCACAATTACCTCAGCACTGCTTTGCTTGTGTTCTGCAACTAAAGGGGACTAAATTAAAGGCACGGTACATACAGTATTTTCGGGAGAGAACAATTGTATTGATTATGTATTAAAGGTACACTCTCCAGGGTTTGGGTCTGGAAGAACCCCTGTGGTTGAAAACAGCATTGCAAAAACTTTGTTGTTTTGGTTTAAAACTCAGCGAGGGCATGGCCCCCCTCTCGCCGAGTGTCTCGTATCCCTCTCTACTCCTTCCCCTTCGGTGCTAATAGGCGCACTTCTCCTCTGGCCATCCCCTTAAAGCCTTGCATCGTTTCATGCACACTGTGTTTCAAATCCCAAACAGTGAGCTGGGGGTGGACCTTTCTGGAAGCGCTGTGACACAATTGACCACTGCACCTTTAAAAATGCAAAAAGGACCCAACCACGGCTGCTTGACTGGGATAATCATTTGGAGGTTGAGCGGTGGGATAGAATTGTATTTAATTCATTTTTGAAAGAGTAAGACAAGTAGGAGGAGAGGCAGTGTGAGTAGGCTGCATAGTGTTGTTAGAAACAAAAAACAAAAGACAAAGTGAAACCTTTATGTTGACAGTATTGCGCTGGGGGGAAGAAATGCTTCTGTGTTTTATTTAACTTTGCTAAGCTTACGTCATTGCCTCAACCTAGTTATGTCCAAGAGAAATAAAATGTTGTATTGATTCGCCTCCACACGACTATACAAGTTTAAAAAAAATACCAATCTGAATAAGAACATCTGTCCAAGTTGAGTTGTGCTTATAGACCAGATAGGCCGACATCTTTAATTGTTTCCAGCCCAAGAAATTCATTGCTCTGCTTACTGTTTCCAAAGTATACTCACCAAAGCATTTTCTTTTCCCCAATAGAAATGTATTGTTCCAATCCTGGTTACAATTGGATTATTCGCACACAGTGGGTGGGTATATACTGTACAAAGTCTTCAGTGTGTTATATCATCAGAGATGTAGAAAAGCTTCAGAAAGGCAAAGTACTTTAGTGTAGTAGTACTTTAGTAGTTCTGTAGTACTTAAGTAGTGTATAGCATTTGTTCCAGCCATGCATTAAACCAGCCGATTTCACTAATTAAGGTGTTTCCTAGTACCAGGTCTATAAATGACATCTTGTTTGACACTATTCCTCGACACAGCACAGGGTGGCAGCATTGAGTGTGTGTTTGTGTGGGCCACGTAACAACCAAGTCTTGATTGGAAGTTATCACTCCTAGAAAGAGCCTTTTCTGACAGATAAAAATGTAGGTCAGTTCCAGCCCAGCATTTTAAATTTCAAGTACAAAGAGGAAATAAGATTATTCAATTTTCAGAGATCAGATTGTCAGACATTAATGTTGTTTATATGTAATTAGAGAGAGGTTTAGTACTGTAAGTAGTAAATAGCATAAAATGCTGTTATATATGGTTATATTTTGTCTAACTCATAATAATAACTCATAATTCAGAACACAAAATTAGCTTGACTATTTCTTCCACTTCCCACAAAGCTACAAAAAGCTACAAAAATACTGCCTGTTTTTTCATTTACATTTACCAGCAAAAGCCTACAAACTGATGGTAAGCAGCATAGGGTCGCAGCTGCTCTGTGTGCGTCTGACAGGAAATGATGTCACTGGCGAACAGTCATCCTGCCATTGAAGTGCTGTCTGCCGACTGCTTCTCAGACAGCCAGCTGAAGGCACAGAAGTCTTCCGGGAATCTCTAAACCTTATTGTAAATTGGGGAGATCCCATACCAGATATCAAAACAAGTAAAGTGGTTTTAGTGCTTGTGTGTATTCTTATTATCATATTATCCGAGGTTGAAAAGCAGGCTGAGTTATCTGTCTTCACATTTAAAGAAGTAATTTGACATTAATCTACAAACATAAATGGAGCGTTCAGAGGCTTCTATCCATGCAGGGTGGACTTTCTCATTATTATGTGGGATGCCAACAGGACGGATGAGGAAATGGAATTGGGGGCTTGTTTCAGTGGAAAGATCAGAGTCTTGACAAGAGGCTCTCATCAATGCCTAGCTAGCACGGCCTTACTCATTATGGCTCCCAGATGGCTTGCACTGCTGGCCAGGTATCCCAGAGTATCCCAAACATAGCACCAGAGCTGCATCTTCACTTGAGTTTCAGCGAGCTAACATCGTTTTCAGTGACTCTCAAATGACGAATAGCATCTGGATTGGCACTAGTTCAAATCTTGGTTCAGCCTAGAACAGAACTTAATCCCCCCCGGTCTCTGTAATTGACCCGCTCGGACTTGCTGTCGACCATATTCCGATTTCGTCTTGACTCGAACCAGACTGTTGACTCGAACTTGACAGCAATGGAAGCAGTTCCAGTCAGCATACCTAGCTGTCCATTTGACATTTGAAGTAAAAAGAGAATGTAAGGTCTTTGGTTTTCAGAGAAAATCAGATTGTCAGACATGACCCTGCATGTAAACTTGAGCCTTGAGCCGAGTTCAGTATTAAAGAAAAATGTGGTTTCTGTCTTTTCTGTAGGTTTCTCAGCAATCCAACTGATTCAATGCATTTTGTACTACACATACAGTAGATTCTGAACTCAAACTTTGTTTGTTGTTTCCATGGGTTTCTCTGTGTGTCTGTGTGTGTCTAGAGAGAGAGTCTGTTTGTTTCGTGTATACGCTATAGTTCTGCTCTGTTACTTGGCACAACAATGGTATTACAGACAGCTCTCACTTGACCTTTTCTGATCAGACAGGAAGCGTCACCCCCCTCCCTGTATGTCACTAAAGTCAGCATTTCACAGTTTGAGCTACTAAACACTTCCCTTTTCGCCAAGCCTTGTTCATGATCAACAGTGAGATTCATATATAATGTAGAGTCATGGTCAGCCACAATATGGGAATGAGAAAAGGTCTGTGTAGTACGCGTGGTCCGGCGGAGCAAATGTACCTAACTGAAATTAGGAACTGAACCATGTGCATGTTTAGTGACAAGGCAGCACAGCAGGTTTATTACAGGTCTTACATTTCATTTAAATTGTTTTATGATTTCTCTTTTGTATTTTAATATTTCAGTAGCCTTTGGACGGGATATATTGCATTTGGACACATTTTAATACTACCGATAAAGACAAATTCCCACTCGCGATTTCTTAACATTTTTGATGACGTCATCGCAATAAAGCATATAGAACCCAGTAATGGCGATTGGTGAAATAATCTTAAACTGTTATGCTTCTTTGTGTATTACTGTGAAACCATTTTGTTCAGTTTCAGAATGGACTACACTCTCTTTCCACAACAAGGGTTGTACCCACACACAATGTTTGTTCTCTCAACTTGTTTGAATTGTTAATAAGGCTTTCAGTTTTCTTTATATATTTTCAGTTACTTCGATATTGTATTACTCTTTAAAAGATACTCTCTAAAAGTGTCCTCCCCTCTCCTCTCTCTCTCTCTCTCTGTCTCTTCACCCTCTCTACTGTTTCTTTAAGACAGAGACATCACATTTGTCTCTATCTGGCCCAGAAAGCACCTATTCCCTGTTGCTCTACTGTGTCACAGTGAGTTTGTCTTTCTCCATTAAGGCTCTGAGGCCCGGGAAAGAACTAAGCCCAGCCATTTTATTATTCATTCGATTTTATTCTTTCCATCTCTGTGGTGTGTGGCTCAGCTTTATATTTTTGTGCTGTGGCGGGTCAAAACCATTTAACCCCAATCCCCCCCCCC
>JAODLI010073865.1:0-13839 GCA_027575585.1 Percopsis omiscomaycus
CGGGCTTTCATTCGGTCCCATAAAATGCTGCTTAGGTCAGGCTCGAACAGGATGTTCATGGACTCAGGCTGCGTCGAGCTTGAATTATCAGGGCGCTGTGTGTGCGTGCGTGCATGTACGCGTGCATGTACGCGTGCATGTACGTGTGCATGTACGCGTGCATGCGCGTGCGCGCAGGCTGTAAAGCTGGAAATGGACAAGTAAAGCCATGTGTGTCTGCACGGTAAAGCAGTGGGTGTGAGTGTTCCTGTATGGAGGGAGATTCAGGTCACTGAATACTGAGCAGCACGGAGGAGGATCTATAATGCTTTATCACACCTCAGATATCTGAAGCAAGGATCTTGCTTTTTTTACCGAGTGTGTATGTGTGTGTGTTATTGTGTGTGAGTTTATAGAACCATTGCCATCATTTTATTTGTTAATCTCTAAACAGATTTGATATCCTAAGAAATTAGCACATTTGGTAAAGTCAAATAAATTAAATGTGCGCGTGTGTGTGTATATTAGTAACAGAAGTGAAGATTGGAGAGTAAAAGAGAAACATAAAATGTGCCGCAAAGATAAATTGAGTGGTGTGTTTTTTAGTCGGAGAGCTCTAGCTCCCCCTGCTGTTCACTAGCTGAACAGCAGCAAACGCTTCGGTTCCATGAAATTGTCTGTGTGGGTTTGCAAGTGTCACAGTGTGTGTCAAGCCGTGTTATTGCCCTGCTTGCCCTGCTTGCCCTGTTGACAACAGAGCCCAGCAGAATGTTAAAGTGAAGCGCTTAATCTAATAGGTCATTTAATCAGTCTTTGGTCAGACGTAATTGTAACGAATGGGACAGCTAAGAAATAGTATAGTAAAGTATAGTATAGTAAAAGGAGTCAATGGATAAAGGAGTCCTCACCGCCTCCTGGATTTGGCAGCGGAACACGTGGATCCTGAAGATCTCAGCATTGTAGTGGCTCTCTGTGAAGGCGAAGCAGTCGCTCTCCGGGGTCCCGTCGTGGCCTCGCACGCAGAACAGGATCTTATAGATGGGGTAGCTGGCGATCTCCGTGCTACTGTGAGGGTCCAGCAACCTATGGGACAGAGAGTCGATTTGCAATTGCGTGCGTAGAGCAACACAATTGCAACAACACAACTTTTTCTTATGCACTACCGTTCAAACATTTGGGGTCACTTAGAAATGGCCTTGGTTTTGAAAGAAAGGCTAGTTTTTTTGTCCAGTAAAATCACATCAAATTGATCGGAAATACAGTGCAGACACTGTTAATGTCGTAAATGACCATTGTAGTTGGAAACGGCAGATTGTTAATGCAATATCTACTGTAGGTTATATAGGCGTACAGAGGCCCATTTTCAGCAACCATCACTCTTGTGCTCCAACGGTACGTTGTGTTAGCTATTCCAAGTTTATCATTTTAAAAAAGGCAAAAGGATCATTAGAAAACCAGCATCAGTGGGCTCGATTACAGGCTCAAAATGGCCAGAAACAAATAACTTTCTTCTGAAACTCGTCAAGTCTATTCTTGTTCTGAGAAATGAAGGCTATTCCATGCGAGAGACTGCCAAGAAAACACCAGTCAAGCGCGGTCCACAGGGTATGGCATGGCATTGCAAAATGGGAGTGAAAATGTGCTTTTCTTCCAAAAACAAGGATATTTCGAAATGAGCCCAAACTTCTGAACGGTAGTGTAAATAAACACCGACATGATCTACATCCTGCCCATTCACTAAAGCCTTTCCCCTGACCTGACGGTGCCCTCAGACACGCCTGGCACAGACAGGGTGACGTCCAGCGGGAGTTGGCACTGCCCTCTGAGGATACTCATCATGCGCAGGGCCTCCACCTCGCTGCGGGGGGCGTTGACGGACGCACAGCCCAGATACGTGAGCTGGCTGAACACCACGCTGTCCTCGTCTGGGATGGGGCTGCCCGGGCTGTCCTCTGACGAGGACCCATCCGCTGGAGGGGAGGGGAGATATATTAAATGGATACTCCTCTAATGTGTACAGAACTCCCCTTGTGGTTGAAACCAGCATTTGCAACGCCCTATCCAAGTACCTCTGTGTGGTTTGCTTTCCCTCCTCCCCCTACAGAGCTCCTAGGCTCACGGCAATCTCTACAACTCTCTGCATGTTCTTGCACATAAACAGTGAGTGTGCCTTTAAGGGGGGGGTTATTCTAGTTTTGGCATGGATCTGGCTGTCTGAGATGTTAAGTGATGGAAAACCATGAGATGGGTACTCTTTGCTGTTTTGCCAGGTTTTCTATGAGAAACAAGGCCAATAGAGAAGTAAGTGACTCCGAATCTTAATCAGTTCAAAAGTAAAAAGAAACAATCACCGATCTACTTCAACATAAAATTTACATCAGTAAAATACCCCTCCTTTAAAAATCCTAAACTATAAAAGCGGCATTAGGCTGCAGGAAGTGACACCATCGCAGCTCACCGCGGTACGACCTCTCGTTCAGCTCGCTCTCCTGAGCCACGTGGACGGGCAGGATCATCTCCACCTTGGGCGGGGCGGAGCTGAGGGGGTCGGCGCCGGGTGAAACGGCTGAAGCACCGGCGCGCTCGGGGCTGAGGCCCGCGCCAGCGACGGACGGGTCCATCAGGACATCCTCCAGCTCTCGCTGTAGCTGCTGCTCACTGCCGTTCCCCACAATCTAACGTGCACGCGCACACACACACACACGCACACACACGCACGTAAAAACACACATGTACACAGAGCCACGGGAGTACAATCATTCATAAACACAACGCCCACAAACAGACACGCACACAAATACAGACAAGATAGCATATGTATTTTCCATCTTTCAAAACTAAAAACGTACAGTTTTGAGCTACACTGTGAAAAATATCCACCTCACCTTACGTAAGACACCTTGCTGCTTAAATGTGGTTTAACTAGCAGTGTTAAGGCAACGAGCTGAACAACTAGTAATGTGTTACAGTGTCACGCATGCTTTCATTAAAGCATGGCACAGTGCATCATGTCGTATCATTATGTCCTAATGCGTGGTGCAAGTGGGCACAGTTCACCGGTCTGTGGCTCTGGGCCGTCCTGAGGGTTACTTCAAGTGATTGTAATGTGCTTAAGGGGATTGAGGGTCTTTAAAGTTGTTACGCCTCAATAGAGCCTTTTCACAGTGACCCGGAAGTGCTACTGTACAGATGAGGGCTAAGCTTTCTTCCTGTCTAGCCTGTAAACAGAGACGATCTTAATTCACACAACTTTTACCTGAGTTTATTTGGCTGATTAGACGTTAGTCGTTTTGCAGTTAGTTGTTATATGAAGTTAGAATGCAAAAAGAAAGGTCCTATACTAAAAAGAGACAAGCAGTGTGCGCACCCGCCCACACCTTAGAACAAGTCTAAGCAGCCACATTAACTCTAAACACCTATGGGGACCAGGACAATTCATTCAGACAAGATAGGAAGAATGTGGACCCCTCTTTCCGGGTCACTGTGAAAAAGGCTAATAGTATTACAGAGCACGAAATTAGTTATCTTTAATCTAATATTAGGGATTAGTAGGGTCAATTCAGGTTGTAAACTGTTAAGAGGAATTCAACAGCAAGAGAATAGAATACACATTATTAAAAAAAAACTAGCGAAGTAAAGGTCAGCCAAAACCATCAAGATATACAAGAGATCTCATTTGCCCTGCCAGCCGTAGTAGCAGCCAATAAGAGGCAGAGAACCCCGCAGGACAACAGACGATCTGCAGAGGGCACTGTTGAGCATTAAGCAGGATAGGCCGCATTTACATAAGATAAGGAATCTAATATTTCCCCCACTTTGTAGCACTCACACCATCATTTCATGTCAGTTTAATCAGATTAAGAGTCCTTGTGGTTTTTCCTTCTGAAGTCAGTCATGAAATATCACCCCATACAGTTCCTAACGTCTGTGAGATTCCCGTCAGAAGTGTGCTATATAGGGTAAATATTCCAATTCAATGTCTGTGTTCTCAGTCAGTTGGCTAGTGCTTTTTGGTAAAGCCATCAAAGACACTTCCCGGCAGAGTTTGTCAGTTTGACATCTTGTTAGAAGCTTGTGCAGTCATAAGGCAGAGCTCAGACCACCATGTACCCGGTGCCTTAACCGTGGCCGCCCGCCAACAGCCAATCAAAACAGGGAGAGAGAGCACAAAGCCACATACACAATCACCACAGAATCACGTCACAGGAAAAGGGAAAGACCGAAAAGCAACGCTGGGGAGAGGGAGAGGGAGATTAGAGGGAAGGGAGAGAGAACTGACCTTAAAGCTGACCCCTTCCTCAGAAATCACCTGCATAACAAACGACAAGTTTAGACACACTGACTCCTCTCTGACCGAGCGGGCTGACTAGATGGTGGCGGGGGGGAAACGTGTACAAGAGTGCGCAGGCAAAAAAACAAAAAAGAATGTTGAAAAGGCATCAGTGAATGGGGTGACTGAGGCAGGTGTAAGAGCAGAATTGTGTGAGATGGGCGTTTTCACTCTTACCTCAGATTGGAAATAGTTAATAAGGATATATAATAGTATATATCCTTATAATAGTTAATATAGATGGATATATAGATGGGTGGATGGATAGATATATAGATATCTATCTATATATCTATCTATCTATTAGGACCTGGGAAGACGTTAAACCGTTTTGCTACCGTATAAGAGCTAGCTACACATCTGTCTATGTACATACCGCCTTTAAAATGCCTCTAAAAATATGAAGAAACGTCTGATCTTCTGCTAGAGACGAACCCTGCGTCTGCAGTGCTCTGCTAGCTCTGCTAGCACCAGGTTCTGGTAGCTTTACAAAAGCAAGACACACGTGCTTCCAGACACAAGGCGCTTCACTAGCACGGTGATGGCACGGTCTAATGGACCTGAATGGACGGCTGGAGAACACATGAGTGAACTGGATGAATGAATCACATGAACAGAAATCAGATAACCGCTTAAAACTGTTTTGGGAATACGTCCGGAAGTAGTAGAACCTGAGAGGAGAGGAGAGGAGGAGAAGAGGAGATTAGAGGAGAAGAGAGGAGAGGAAACCTGAACTGATGAGGGACACACACAGGAGGTCGACTATAGCCCTTACTTCTTCTATTACTTAGCAGGAGGACCCCACCTCGCTAAACACCATTCCCCAACAATACCAACAACCATATCATCCACATTCGTTAAAAGCAGCACTGGACAAGACAGAGTTGTAATACTGCTACAAAGCTAAAAAGGCATAGTGGGTAACTATGTGTCTTTTAGCCACAAGGGGGGAGGGGCAGGGTGAGCGAAAAACACAGGGGGTCCCAGTGAACACATTCACACTTCCACTTTTCTTCTATTACGATATTATGCACTACTGTACATGTAAATACCAGGGATTTGTTAAAAAGCTAACGACCACTGTGGTGCAGTATTTACTGTGGCTCCTGGCAAAGAATTGCACTTCTGGCAAGAACGTTTGTTTCAAGCGATTTTTCTTCCCTACACTGCACTGCACTTACAACCAGAAGGAAAAACAAACAGAAATGTACGGTACGCTTTAGAGACAGGTGTGTATGTACAGAGACGTGCAACACACATTCAGGATAACATATGTTATGGTCACACGGAGAGGATGTTACCTTTCCACAAGCGATGAATGCATACATACAGTACGGTAGATACACTGTGACACACGACGTACATAGCAACATAAGACTGTGGGGCGGCAGGGTGACGTAAAGCGGAAGGAAAGCAAAGCGTGATATGGAGAAACAATAGTCAGTATGAGGGGTTCAACAAGTGCATGTTTTAAAAGGATGAGAAGAGAACACAACCACTTGAATATGTTTGGCCCGTGACACACAACCCCAGTGTCTAACAGAATCTTGTCTTATATTTTTAAAGGAGTTAGGTACCTATAGTGTAAATACTAAGACTACCAAGTCTAAGTAAACTATGCCTTGTTTATTGAGATAACTTACAATATATCTAGTAGTGCTGGTAAGACGTTAGTTAAGATTCAGGCTTTTCTAGTTCTAGAACTTCTTTAACCAGATAGCTGCCTGCCATGGTTAGTAACATCTAAACATCTCAAAAGAGGGTTACTGGGGGCGCATTCACAAAACATGCTAAGGCTGAAAGTAGCTCGTAAGTTCACTATAGAGCTCAACGCTGCTCCTAAATCTGGGAGAAGATAGGGGTAGTCCAGAACTACCACAGCTACGAGTCTGAACAGTCCTAATGCTTATCCGCCTCATACTCAACTCAACATCTTACAAAGACTTAATGGAGTTAAGCTTATAAAATGATAGTTTTGAGGATAGCAGAGCTAAAAATTTACACAAGCAACCTGGAGATCTAGTTGAACATTTGAGAACAGTTCTCTCCTACTTGGCCACTGGGAAAACGCAGTGATGCATGCTGATGAACTGGGAATATCTGCAGTAGTTCACTAAAGGACAGATTCCATGTAGATGTAGACACATAAATGGACCTCACAGGTCCATTTATGTGTAAATAAATGTACAGTATGTCGGGTTAAATACATTTCACTACAGTGAATAAAACACTGACAGGTAATGTCTTATTATTCTACTTGTGGCAGATGATTGTCACGTAAACTAGAATCTCATAGCTGCAACTGCAAAGAACTCCCGACTCCAAAGTTTCCTTTAATTAGGTCATTCTTTTCCAGTTTGGTAAACATACAGCCACAGTTGGATAAAACCCACTCTTGCGTTTAGCTTGGCTTTTGTTTGCGCTTGCAGGGTTACGTCAGGACAATTGCTGCCAAGGGTTATTGTAGGCTAATAAAAAGCTGTTTCAAATGTAGCCTATATCTGCTCTTTACTAGGTGCTAAGAAATAACAGACTAGCAATTTGACAAAATGTTTTGTTTCATGTATGAAATCAGCTGTACATTTTCATTAGAATATGGTACTATGATTTGTAAATGAATGCGACACACCTTTCGTGTATCAATCTATCACTGTGCGCTCAGCAATTTTCACATTCATGAGACAATGTCACTCAGCAATACAGTGAACCCTTTCTCTTAGCTTAAGAGTTATTCCTATTCTTTACTAAACGTTTCTTCAATAGGTTTTGAGAGTTAATTCTTAGTTAGTAGCTTTTAGTGAGATTTGAGAGGACTCTTTAGGATGAAATGCTTTGTGAATACGGCCCCAGATCTTTATTCAATCTCTCCCATGAGGTCATTATCTGTCAAGGCAGGGGGAACAGATCCCAGAAAACAGATCACCTCTGCGCTAAAAAAAAATGTGTTTGGTCCAAGCTCTTCCTTGTCCTTTCGCTCATGCGTCTGCCCACCCTTCCCAAAACAGCCTTACCTTCAATCCTGTCTTTTCATCATCGCTACCGTTATTAGTGGATGAGGGCGTGTCGTCGCCCAGCCGGGACACAAGGACAAAATCCTCACTGTTGAGGGTGGACACAGAATCTGAGGACACGCTAATCTTCCCCACAGAGCCTTTGTCATCCATGGCTGCTGCTGCTAAACCCAGCCACGCTGCTCATGAATGGAACACAGGACGAAGAGGTGGGGGGGGATGAGCAAAATCACCTGGAGAAAAAAAATAATCATAAATAAAGATAGGAAAAAGAAGCAAACTGTCATGATGCGATGAAATTCATGAAAAATAATTGTTGAGGCTTTTGAAAACTTTTTGGATAAGCTGTTAAAGGATATTTCATTGTCTTGCAAATTAAAAATGTCCAAAAGGTGCAGTAGGCATCCTTGCTCAACTGTACAAAGTTGCCTACTGAACTTTATATTTAAAAAAAATTATTTAAAACTAGTGCCTGAAGACAACTGAGCACAAATGTAACTGTCATTTTACAGAATAAAAGGAGGGTCTGAACTGTATTTGCAAAATTGCTTAAAGCAATGCAGGGCTACGGTGATGCAAGCATCCCTTCGAAAAACTGTGGGCACATGAACGTGAGGGAGCAGTGAAGAGAAGGGACTTGCTAGAAGGAAGGCCATCAATCAGAGTTACTGACCAAGGGCTTGTGTAGAAGCCAGCCGCAGACACACTCTAACCAGACAATGTACAACCACAAAACTGAGATGAAAGCTGTGCAGCCTCATTTAGAATATTACAACAAAAAGGGAACTAAAATAGCCTTCTGTAACCCTGACTGCGTTTACTCATATTCCATAGGCCTACGTCACCAGTCCAAGTTTAATGAGACTGAAACGAATGTAACTACAATTGGTAGGGACGAGAATCGGCAGGGACCTCACAATATGATAATAGATATAGCAATACAATATTACGATTTTTTTGTGGAAACGTAGTGTTTCCATACATTGGCTTTGAAAGGAAAGAACAGAATATAGTTGAATAGACCAATGCTCCTCTGTTGGACGATACCATTAATTTACTCCCACTATGAATACATTGACACTTTTCCTGGCTTAAAAAAATAAATAAAATCCTTTTCTTTTTTTTCTCAATCTGACGATACAAAAATTGCGTTGGCACAGTACGGTATTTTTTTTTCCCCACTAACTGGGCAACTTAAGATTGTTTAGCTTTGCCATTTGCTGCAGTGTTCTTCCATCATATAATAAATACATATTATATATCTAGTTTTTTATTGATTAAGATGTGTGTAAGAAGTGGCTATTTAGCAAGCTAGAGATTTGGAGGAGAAGCTAATGTTAGCTATGAACACGAAAGTGCTGTACACAGACGTTCCCAGCTGATCATGTGGTGTGTTGTGATTCGTGGGAATTCCAAATGAAAATGGGAGACTGACCGGGCTAGTTTCCTGTTAGGTATGTACTGTATGGCTTTGCGCGCAGTTCAGATTTCAGTTGGTGGTTCAGTCTGTCAGACAGGTTTAGTCCAATAGCATTGTGTCACTAATCACTTGATATAAGCTACAGCTAAATGATCCAGTTGTAATTGTTGGACGCTTTAGCAGACATTGCGAAAATAGCAAATAATGCCATTTACTAATGATACTGTGGCTTCTTCTGATACGCAATGTTATTCAGGATTGACGCTATGAATTCCTTATACAAATATATACATACATACTGTATATTCATATGTACATACTTTCAGACATTAATTCATTTAGTCAAATAATATCCTTGTGATATTCAAATAACAAGTTGAAATCTTTCATCTTGTTTACACCTGGAAAAGCTAGTCAATTACTGCAGGCCTACCTCTCAGCAATCACACAGCAAATATGGCTTTTAACAAATGTGGTTTGCAGCCATGCACCGAACAAGAGATCGGCATGCGAAACAAAATCAGGAATTGTTTCTCTGTTCTCTTATTATTTACATCCATCCGATAATCTAGTAAGCTATTTCTGTTGCCCAGGAAGCATCCTGGTGAAGTGCCATCCAACACAGTGTAACTCAACACAGTACATGCAAAACAGGGGGCAAGAACTGAAAAATTCCACATCCTAATTTCCCAGCACTGCCTGTGGCAAGATGAAGCTGTGCTGTGCTGTGTTAACTACTATGACTTTATTAATCATCTCTGGGCAACGAGGGGAAGTCAAGAAGTACTTTATGCCTATAGTGCACTACATGAATTGATGATTGACACGGCTGCCCCTGGCACGATAGTCTAGTGGTCTAGGTGTTCGACTCCCAGCCACAAGGTCATGGGTTTGAGCCCCAGAGTTGGCCTACCTGTGCTTCTGGGGAGTTATATTTTATTTAATTATCTTTATTATTATTATTATTATTATTATCCTTAATAAAACGTGCATACATTTTTTAAAGATTGAGAACTACATTATGCCCTGGTGTGAAAGTGTTTCAGTTTTGGCAAGAGAAACATTTCTCGCAAAGTTTAGGCTACAGTACACATGCTTTTTATCAGGATTAATAAAGTCCTATTATTTACTGTACATGTCTCAGAATAGATAAACAAATATGTGTTTCAAAAGCTGTTAAGGACTTCACAGGGTGGTGAGCGAACCGCAGAAGCCATTGTCTTTAACACAGGAAGACAGGCACAACAGAAGGTTCTGGCACGCATTCAACAAGAGAACTGAACAATCTATTTCTGGACGCCTCCCCTCCTGCTGGCTCTCCTTCATTTTCCCTGGCCCCTTCCCAGTCTCTCTACGCTCCCCAACACCCCTGCAATGTTTCATCCCTCTTCTACTATGGAACCAAAAGGGATTGTAGAAGCAAAGTGATTAAGATTAAAAACACCTTTATGGAAAATCACTATCTTCAAGAATAAGAATTGTTCTTCTCAAGCCCCAGTGAAACCAACAGCATAACATAAGACCCCTGTGTATTGGATAGTACAACAACACACGACGACGGTCGTGTGTTGCCCAACGCGGTGTTGAGCTCATTACTGTCATCACCGCAATTTGTTTTTTTTTGCATTTAGGTTTGCAAGTTTGAGAATATTTTTACAGGCTTTTCTACAAATACAAAACTTAAAGCTTCAAGCTCTGTTCTGCAACTACAAAACTTTTAACATTTCTATAAAACTTTTTTGCTGACTTTAATTATTTTTTTTACAAATACAAAACCTTTCTACATGCACACAAAACATATGGCACTGATCTGACTCCATAAACCCACAACCTACTGGCTGGCAGTGGAACACCGAGACCAATACACTATCCTACTTCTCTGCCTTGCTGCCATGGACAAATCTATGCCTACAGAAGACCCTGCAACTAAAGATGTCTGCTGAAAGCCAAAAGAGTACGACCGTTGCTCCGATGCCCAGTTGCATCTAGTGCAGCTTTAAGATAAGAAACAAAATAACTGGGTATGTAGGCTAATATACATGACAAAAACAACAACAAAAACTTGGTCCCAAACATAACCGGGCAGAAAAGAATATTTTTCTGCCCGTAACCTGTGAGAGATGATAGTTGATGCTCTAAAATGGAGCCCGGGGTGTTGTTTTTCACTTGGGTAGCAGAAACCCTGTTGAAAGACAGGGTTACTCAGAGCACATGGTATATGTTACATAACGAAGCAACATATTGTGGCTTTTCACGCATCCTACTGTGCTTATGAAACAAACAACAAATGCATGTGCCGTGGAATTTGCCATCACATATAGCAGCATATACAAGGTGTGAGTATGTGCTGATAAATATCAACCCACCTCCTCCCAGGCGCATCAGACCCTGTTGGCTACTGCTGTTAGTACCCAATGTACTGCAAGTCTACCCAAAAGAAAACGAGGAAGCCCTGATAACATTCCACACAAAGAGCCATCAACCAGTTGGCCACGTGTTTATGATGGTTTATTAACCACTAGTAGGGACTTTATGGGCAGTTTGTTTAAACAAAACCCGTCATGTGATGAAGTAGCCAATACTTAACAGGCAGTGTGTTAAACCAACCCAGAATGACAATGTTATCTTAATATCACTTTCACTTCTGATTAACGTTATATTCACTGGCTCAGGAGATACAAAAAGGATTCAACATGCTGTGTACTCAATCTGGTGTCTAGGTGCGCCATTCAGAGCACAGATCTACATAAATGTGAGATCGGTGACCCCTCCCTCCAAAGTCACCTCTAGGCTTCAATAGAACTAAGAATCTAAGACAACCTCCAGCTACCAAACAGCAAAGACTCAGAGACCAAAAACTGTTTAAAATGGAGCTCAG
This sequence comes from Percopsis omiscomaycus, assembly GCA_027575585.1. Taxonomy (NCBI): domain Eukaryota; kingdom Metazoa; phylum Chordata; class Actinopteri; order Percopsiformes; family Percopsidae; genus Percopsis; species Percopsis omiscomaycus. The sequence goes on from JAODLI010073865.1 coordinate 11,619, forward strand.
CCACTCTGTCTCACACACAAAAGCAACCACTGTTACATGCTGGCTCACTCATACACCCCCCCAAACACACACACACACACACCTTTCTCTATTTCTCTGAATAGCTGGTGGCTTCAAGAGGCCGATAATGGCTGCCTTGTCAGCCTGCCACTGCCCCTGCCAGCGGCATTGTAAGACATCAACCTTTTAAGTGGCACTGTAAAGGTCCAACCACACACACACACAATCAATAGCCCAGAGGCTTATTCATTGTTACAACAGCAACACACGGCTGTCACCTTTCACTTAAGGACATTTTGGCGCCACCTGCGGTCAGTAAGAGGTAAATTATCCCTGCCAAACCAAACAGGGCTTGGAAAGCATGTGGGCCAACGGGGAGCACCTTCCTCCATTAGGGGTGGGCATTCGGTTATCAGTTTGGGGTGCCAGTATATGAGCATTGCATCATGGTTAGTCAGGGACAGAGTATTCCGTCAGCATTAAAACATGTTTGAGAATTTTAATAAGATTAGGCCTGTCTAACGCTCATGTCTGGTGGGAGGATCGCGGTTAACTTACTAGTTTCTCACATCTACTTGGAATGAACACTAGGAGCTGTGTTACAGTTGAACCTGATCGTGGATTGAGCCAGGAGAACTGGCTTATGGCCATTTGTGTAAGTTGATCAAAAGTGGGAAGGTTACTAGCTTCCTTCCACATAATAACAGAGAACCGAGTGAGTGTTTCCTTGATGGTCATGTTGGATAACACCCAAAAGGCACAGTTTTGGACAAAGCAGGATCAGAGATTAAGTGCCACTAATTGGCGCTAGAATAGTTTTGGGGTGCCTTAAAAGACAGGCCCTGACAGGTGGGCAAAAAAGGAGTTGTAAACATATAGGTTATTATAGGTTAAGTATAGGTTATTCATGAGTCTGAACGCTCATCATGAATATTGTATGTCCCCAATCAGCCAGACATAGCACGTAAACAGTTAAATAGGATCATTTCAAAAGCCTTCACGTTCTGCCAGGTTAACTGTTCCCCACAGCAGATGTGCTACTGCGGGGCACACAAGAAGAACAGGAAGTAGGCTGAGGTTTCCTTTCTCCCAAGCTGGGTACTGCCCTCCTACTGGCCAGACACACCCTCCATTTGCATGCCTCCATGCCTGTAGAGCTGTAGAGCTGTTGCTGTATTCAATGAGAGGGGGGGGGGCTAGGGGGGCAGAGGAGGAGGAGAGAATAGAAGAAGCCAGAAAGTGGTTTTCTCTGAACCAAGGCTGTTGTGTCCATCACCATGACAACAAGGCCGGCCTACAGAGGCCTGCACTGTCTGGTCAAACTGACATCTGGGGTAAAGAGTTAAGGATGTACAGTGAAATCATTTCCTGATGCTCCTACAAAAAGAGAGAGAGACAGAGAGACAGAGAGACAGAGAGATCTGAGAAGGTTTTGGATAAGCTAGTCGCACAATGAGCAAATAAAGAAACACACACACAACCGATTTGCATTGTGCCATTGTATGAAGAACCATCTGACTTCCGAGCAGCGACAGAGAGCTAAGGCTCGGTGTCGGCTGTGAGGAGAGAAAGCCTCTGCATTTTACCCAACAACAAAACTATCTCACATGACGAGAAACATCAAGCTAAGCACAGAGGCCGCCTGCAATCCTGCCCTCCCACTATGGAGGAGCGTTGCACAAGAACTGCACAAGCGAACGCAATTTCATAGACCATCCATAACTTTCTTTCAGTACAAAGAAAAGGACTCCTATGCAAACTGGAAACGTGTGTCTCCACACTGACAAAGAAAATCAGCATAATGCATACATTTTGTAAAAACAAAATGTTACTTTACATTTTCACTACCGTACCATGCGCCTGCTGCAATATGAACAGGTGTGCAAGTGCTTGTGTTATGAAAATAGAACCCAAAAAGGGTATTTATTTCGGATCTCAAATACACAACAGAGTATGTTTTCAGACTGACACCGAACCTTGTGTTGTACAACATGTCTACAGCCTAGGGTGACTGGTTATTTCACAGCAACTAAAACAATGACAGGGCCGATGCATGCATACAGGGGGACGCCCATACACACTCCTAAATACTAAGTTGTACTGCTAAATTACTCTACTGTAACGCATGACATACTGGCACATACGGAGTACAAAATGGCTTACAAGTGACAGAGCTGGCGTCTATAGTCGCTACACAGGCAGGATAACAGCCCCACTGCTA
>JAODLI010073866.1:0-13839 GCA_027575585.1 Percopsis omiscomaycus
TACGTTTTGATACTTGTAGGAGAAACCAGATTCACCCTATCAAGCTAGGTTGGACGTGAACTAAAGTAAAAGAACTGAGATAATTATAAAAAGTGAACTAAAGTAAAAGAACTGAGATAATTATAAAAAGTGAACTAAAGTAAAAGAACTGATATAATTATAAAAAGTTCAAGACAAAAAAAAAAGTGTGATAAAGCAATAAAACTAAAACTAGAACTGTAGAACACATTAACGCTTAAAAATAGACAAGGGAGAAATGAGAGAGAGAGATAGAAACATGCATTCATTTCTGGTATAGGACATACAAGTTAAATGTGTTAATACATTCAGCTAACTATATTCTTATTGTATTTGTGTGAGGCCATTAGATGAAAACAAACCCAGCACATCTGACTAAACCTAGGCTTGTCCGTAATCAAAAATCTGTAATATCCCGTGCAGCACCTTCCCTCAATGACACCTGTAACTTTGGGGATCTTACCACAAAAAAAAAAAAATCTTTAGGAAACACTAACACTAACCCACTATCAAAAAGCACAGTCTTGAAGCGGAGAGGGTCAGGGCTCACTAGAATAGAGGCATTCACTTTACAATTGCCCAGCCCGAATTGATCGGATGTCTACTCCGACAGTTTCTAGTGAACTGTGGCGACCCCAGCGTACAGTAGGTGTTCTGGCCATTTGACTGCTGTGGCTGCTACCAGCCAGGCCCTCCCCCCTCTCAGGTCTAATTATAGCAGAGAAAGCAGAGTGGTTCTCACAGCAGAGGGGCTGACAGGTGGATCAGCGGGGTGGGCACACAAGTGGCAGCAACGTACCTGCGCGAAAGCATTGCGTTTGACATACCAAAGTGAGCTTATGTGGAATATTTTCACAAACGTGCGCAGGACAGAAGCTGGTTGATGATTTCATATTTTCGTTAATCGTCTTTCAGTGGTATTGTAATGGAATTAAATATTGCCATTTTGTGATACACAATTTTGTAGTTTAAATTAAGAAGACAAATATTAGAGGGAGTTTGTTTTATTCTGATATCGTACTTCAAAACACCAAATCAGGTAACCTCTCTGAAATATTCATCTCCTGCGTTGGGAACAACACAGAGCAGATCAGTGCACGAAACCTCAAGGTAGCAGAGATGAGCCCTCATCATTTCCCCTTTATAAAGAATCGAGTTAAGGGCACGTGAAGGAACATGAAACAAAGAGGAAATGAAAGTCTGCTGGAAGAGTTAATGTTGGGAAAGGAAGGATGATGGAGAAAGAAACACGAGTGATGGGATAAGTGAGTTGTGAAATGCATAAGAAAGGATGTGAGAGGGACTTTCTGCAACGAGAGAGAGAGAGCATAAAACAGATAAGCTCCTTGCTGTCATATTTGTAAATCTGATAAATATAATCTGACAGAAAACAGAGAAAATGCCTGACGGAGCACTACCCCCCCCCCCCCAGAAAGACATTTGGCAAGGGGCAGAGAGCAAGGGAATCAAATATTCTCTAGTCCTAGTCCTCTAGTCCTGTCTCTGTATATTTGCAAGGCCCCATGCTACTGTCACAAGTGGCTTGACAACAATTGGCTTTTTTTTCTTCCAAAATTGACAATACAATTGCCATTTTTTTAAAGCCTATTGTTGGATCAATGACGATCTTTTTGTGTGGAACTATACCACATTAAAATATTATTAATGTTCTGTTTTTTGTTTTATAACATAAACAACTACCAGCAGTGCTGTATTTTTCAAATCTATTAATTTAACATGTCAAAGCTGCAATCCTTCTATAAAGAGCCACTAGTGCTATTGCTATATTCCTCAAAGCGTCACAATACATTTTTTTGTAGTTGTGACCATCAGTCAACCAAAAACAAAATGCTGGCAAGGTAAGAAACTACAGAGGCAGGAACATAATGTGCTGAAATATACTGGACATTTTGTAGGTTTTTTATATTGGCAATTTTGTAGGTTTTTCTTTACAAAACAAATAAATAGATACATAAATAAAAAGAGTAGTTGCCAAATCAGACAACATTTAAGGGTGAGCACTCTCCCTTGGGTGTGTCCCTTCTCCTCCCCTCTTGCTCTGGTCATGCTGAAGTATATTAGGCCTTCCACAGACATTTGTTGCAGGCAATAAAGACAAACATCTCATGAGACATCAATGAATATGTGGTAATGGCAGGCAGAGCTGAAACATAACGTGAGCCGGGCAGGCCGGAAAGACGTTTAGACCGACGTTTTCAGTAATGCCATTAGATAATCCTTAGAAAAAACAAGATCATTACTCCAATTTCTATGAGAGTACAAGGTACAAGAATGCTTGGGCAATAATCTATTATTTCATACCGTATTTGTGTGAAAAAGATGAGCTGCTGGGTTAACTGCGCTTGTGTAATACAAATTTATTGATTGTAATATTTTGAGATACTGGATTTTTGGTTTCCATGAGATGTAAGCCATAATCATTAAGATTAAAACAAAAAAAGGCTTGAAAATGTTCACTTTATGCGTAATGAATCTAGAATATATGAAAGTTTCACTTTTTGAATTAAATTACCAAAAAAAAAAAGGACTTTTCCACGACATTCTAATTTTTTTAGATGCACCTGTACATGTTACCTGTTGGCTCGCTGTAAAATGCTTACAATGGGTGCCGTGGGTTGAGCACTGCAGATTTGGCAGCACTTTTAAACCAGCCTCTCATTGATAGACCATGGATTATGTTTGACATGATGTAGCTCTCTCCTCCTATATAAAATATATAAATTAATAAATAAATAAAAAGAGCGAGAGAGAGAGAGAGAGCTTTAAATATAATGGTGTATATATAATCTAGCAAAAGGCAGCAAATTATATTTGTGTTGTTACTCCTGTAGGTTTTGAACACAAGTTTAAGTTTTGAAAAGAGTATGTAAACATTTGCAAAATGTGCTGTAGATACATATAGGTTTGGTGGTTGAAAGGGAAGAGAGTTCATGCATTTTGAAAGATGTAGTCCGTGAATGCATTTTGTGCCAAAGCAATGAAACAATTATGCACAGTTCGGTCCACATAGACTGCTGTTGTGCTGGCTGAATGAAGAGTTTTCAAAGTGGACTCAGTATGGAATAATGCATCCTATTGAACTGTAATTTTGCGGTGAAAATGTAACAAACTTTGTTGTGTACTTACACATCCCCTGCCGACAGATTTGAAGTGGCATAGGCTGTATGAGCATATAAAAATGCTGCTTATAGCCAACCGCAATGATTAGGTTATCAAGGAAGCTCGCGGCTGCCTTTCTGTAGAGTGGGAAGCAAGACGCAACGCATTGCAACGCGTCATCAAAGTGTATGATGGCGAGACTAGGGCCACTAAACAGGGAAATTCTCAGACTTTTGTATGATGCAGTGTCTACTGTCTTCTGCATGTTGTCATGTTAATTTCAATTGAAATGCATTTTGTTTTACTGATCACAATATAATCATTTATTGAACGAATGTTTAGAGGGGCACTTTTGATTAATTTGGGGAAAAGGGCAGGGGCTTGAGCCCCCAGAGCCCCCCCGCCCTGCACAAGCCTGGTAGTGTATATACACTAAACATGGACTGTGGCCAAATCGATTACACCAGTAATCCTAGTAATGTTTACCCTTTTACAAAGCATTTCAACATTTATTCACACAAATCGGACGGGCATGGATATCAAAAACACAATAAAACGCATGTGGTCACCATCTTGGACTCACAAAATATCCAAGCACAAGTGTGCCGCACAAGGAGTACTACGAGTTTTCCAGTAGATTGATGAGGTTACGGCTGTGGTCCCTTTCTGCCTCCCCATAGGCCTCATAGCCTCATCTGTCACTTTACGCCCTCAAGTCATCTGACAGCCCTTCTCATCTTCCTGCTCTTCATTTGCACAAGCTGTCGCGGCTCCACTCCTGGCTCCCTATACTCCTTGTCTACTCTTTTGTGGGCTTCTATAGATCATCACGGCTCACTTTTCAACACATTGCTATTTTCAGCTCTAAGAAGCTTCTCTCTGAGCTTGTCCTCTCTTCACCCCTAATCACGAGGTCACAAGGTTTTCATGGACAGTTTGGTTTCAAAATATACGTTTTTTTCAGTTTATTTGACGTTTTACCTTATTGAGGAGGGCATCTAGTTAGTGCAGAATGGGAGTGTGAATTCCTCTCCACTCGAATAACACGGTTAAGCGATGTTTTTGTACAATAGAATTGTAATGAGCGTTTTCCCACTCTGCCTTTTCTATTATTCACAATTGGCTGTTTGCTCATTTTGTGTGCTTTGAGAAACATATCGATGTCAGCGCTATTAACTGTGAAGACAATTTAAATACCCTGAGCTCATTTCCATGTACAGTACATGAGCATATGCCGGCATTCCCCCCCCATATATTCCCTTCCAGGCTGTGCATAATATCGCATGTTTCTCTGCGAGTGCAATCATGCGGGTATGCTGCCGGGGATGTGCCACCATTCCAAAACGAGTGTGATCATGATTGGTCTGAGTGGTTGGAGCAGGGTGGCGGGGAGAGAGGAGAGAGGGCCTAAGGAGAGCTCTGTATCTTTAAGGACCAGGCGTTGTTTATCTCTGGCACTCGCAGTTGAAGAAAGAAATAAATGTGTATAATTATGTCAAAGGAATAGCGCTAGTTACTAGCCGCCCCGGCCCCCCCCGTCACCTCATCGTAATTCAGTTGGAAGTCAAAGGGCAGAACCGAGAGCACGGACTGCAAACAACCTCAAAAGAGCTCGCCCAGTCTTGTCTGCGGCACCAAGAGTCAATAAAACCTTTAATCTTCTCTCTCCAACGATCATCGATTGTAATTTAGCAACATCTCAGGCAATTTTCAAGGCCAGGACATCATCTAACAGACGGTAACACCACCCATCATAACATCCCAGCTGTTTTAATGGAAGATGTGTTAGAATACGTAGAGTAGGGCTCTGTGTCCCCGTCCACGAATATCATTTGAATATAAAAACACAGCTAATTCACTTAATACTATAACTAAAAGAGTCAACCCTGTGGACCTGACCAGTCACTACCTTGAGGTAGGTACTGTATAATAAGGGCTTCTAAGCTTTGTTCATGAAGACAGCGAGATTATTTAAAATAGAAAACCAGTGAGAATGTCTCCTCGAGAAACTTGACAGGTCTCTGGGAGGGCAGTGGGTGGTCAAGGATGTCAAGAGGCCGTTAAAAGTTCAGCGTAGACTCGGGCGGTAAGGGTGGGTCTGGCAGACGAGCTTATTAGTCAGCACATGGGGGCCTTTACCAAAAGGCCCAGTGTGGGCTTTTTATGTAACAGAGCCTGGGACAGAAGGAACACACACACACACACACACACACACACAAGCATATCACACTCACTCACCCGCTCCTCGCACCCGGAGCTCTTGCTACCTACGGCTCAGATGTGCTGTGGGTGCCAGCGAAGAAAGTGATGAGGGCGAGCCGAGGAGGCGGCGCTGGTCCCTGCCAGGCTCCATCCTAATGGCAGGGTTGACATTTACCCTGGGAGGCCGTAGGCTGTGGCTGCTGCTGCCGCCGCTGCCACGGATATGAATCAAGCCACTGCCTGCAATGGGATCACAATCTATTCTGGTGGATGGAGCGGGCCTTTGAGGAAAAAGTAGCTGAACATGGCTGAGGATGGGCTTTACTCAAGCCGAGCTAGTCTGTCAAAGGCACTGAATTTACCCACTCTTTCCCGCGCGTTAGTTAAGGGGAGCAGGTATGTAGATAGTGGGTGACGTGCACGGTAATGGGCGCAGGGTGAGAGATGGCCACCGGGGACTGTCAGATGGGGGAGCTCACAATACGGGTTTTTCTTATTTAATGAGGCCTACCAGCACCTGCAGGAGGCTCAACAATCGATTCTGACTCACCTCATTTCCGCACCGGGTCTCGTCACTGGTAAGCCGCTCGGGCTTAGCCTACGCGGCACTCACACAAGTGTATCTGTATATGTGGAGATACAGCCATCACTTAGACTTTCACCCAAAGTCAATCTCCCTAATCCTTCTACAATCTATATAAAAAAAAAGAAAAAGATAACATACAACACACAGCAGTACACTCCAAGTTGAGCTGAATCAGATGCACAAAGTCGTACAGACCACTGCCCATGGCTACTTTAGCCTTTATAAAAAGGCTTCAACACCACAGTCACAGCCCACTGTAACCGCAAGGCGTCTAAAGCCGAATGCGCAGGTAGGAGCTCTTTCTTTAACACAGGAATCCAGCTGTGGAATGGCCTTTCACTAGTCCTTGAGTTTTCCAGGCTTAAATGAATTGTGCTAGTGTACGAAATGTATGCGTTACCATGAATGTTGGAGAATGTTTGTACTGTAATTGGTTTCTACTGTACCATAAGGCATTGTGCTTTAAAACGTTATTCTCTGGGTTTTATTGTACATTTTTACGAATGTTTGACCCTAAAACAAAATCAGTCAATCAACAATACACTAAAACAATTTTACAAGAATCAAAAATAAATAAATACTTGCCTGGCTTATCAAAGCTTGGTCTTTCTATACAACGTAACTACTGTGTTTTCCCATGGCAGAGGGAGTTCTAAAGTCAGCAACACACTATGTGTTGCTGACAGTCAGGTCAGGCTTTTGACAGGTGATAATTTCCTATGGCAGCACTGTAACTCAGACAGTCTGCTTGAATTTCCAGGTGCCAAGCTTCCGCTAGCTGCCCTAACCCATTCAATAATAAATTTGTTCCAAACTTGTTCACCTTGCAAAACAACTTCACATCCAGAGTTCTCACTCTTTTCTCTTCGTCAGAGGTGTGCTGCCAAGCATGTGTTCTGCTGGCAGGATGAAATACAGGCCTAACTTTAGATTCTGGCAGGATAGAATATAGGCCTAACTGTCATTTCCAGCAGGGGAGAATATAGGCCTAACTTTAGTTTACTATATCATATAGGGGGTCATGACTCCCAATTTTCTTTGTATTAGCTGTATTGCATATAACTCTTATCTAACAGTGTTGTGTGCATGTTTACTCGAGCCAAGACAATGGCCTCCATCAGCCTGTTGAAGTCATTACACAATGTCCCTATGACCACCTGCTTTGTGAATGGTCATGTGCAACTTCCACAATATTTTCTGTTCACCACAAGTATATTTTCTATTGATGTTGTAGGTTCCCTCTTCCTACTGTCCAATATTCGGTGTTGTGTCTGCTCCACCTTAATTTCGCTCTGGGGATGAATAAAGTAGTTATAGTTAAATCAAATATAATATATTCCTTACGTGTAAACGTACTAATACAGCAAGAGATTTACTTATTCCTTCATATTAATATTATTATTTATTATTTTCCCATGTACTGCAGCCCTTTGGCCTTGTGTGCTCAGCAAGTCTGTAATCAAAGCACTTTTAGTCAGAGAACAAGGCAGTTGATTGTGTTTCAGGTCAACATCACCAGGGTTTGTGTGGCAGTGGACAGTAATGCTAAGGCAAAGGGATTAGACCATGTATGACTAGGGCGGCAGTCCCACGAATATGGGTCTGTGCTAGCAGCGCTGTCTCCCACTACTGTGGCAATAGCAGCGATGGCAGGGGTAGCAAAATATTGAAGGACATTCATAAAAGTATCATTCAAAGCCAAATTGAGACAGCTGGCCCACCGAGGCAAAAAATAAACCATATGGTGGAGTGACAACGCGTACATCTTTGCCTGCCTTCACAAGTTACTGATTCTTCCTGTTGTTCTGAAGGATTTTCACCATGTTTTGTTTACGTGTGCAACCAGAGTTCATGCCTTTCAATATTTCTCTGGCATTGCTGGAAGGATGGAAGAGAAATGGTGTGGAAAGAATCAGAAAACCGACGATGGCTCTCTAATAGTTTTCTGCTGTTATTGTGGCAGCACAGCTATTGGTTCTATCCAAGTGTATTCCAAAACTGCCTTTTAGTACCGTTTGACCTTGTTTATGGATGTTTGTATGCTCTGCATGTCACAAACAGCAACCTACATAGGGACTAGTGCTCTATAGGTATAAACTAGTATAGACGAGGTAATGGCAATGGTTATAATGATGCAGGAAAACGTGTGGTTTTGTGCGCACACTATGCAACTTTTATTAAAGATTTGTGCAGGTTCTCTGCTTTTTTTTTTGTTCTACATTAGTTCCAAGTCTAAGGAAACCAAGCAGAACATATGTGTATTTTATTATTTAATTATTATGCTGTATGTGGGGGGTGATTGGTCAATGTGTTTTAAGCACAACATGGCTGTAATTCAAAACAGCTTGCCCATATTGGAACTGAGCTGCCTATCGCACTGAAGCTACTAATCGGTGGAGCTTGGCCATTTTATCTGCATGTTGTTACGGAGGCTCAGCCCTATTTTGTAAGCTATCACGAAAGGCCACTATTGATGGGACATCATTCCAGCTACAAGGACTCATTGAAATATTGCCCAGGAATCAAGAGGTCATGGCATATGCACTCCACAATAATACTCTACTAGGGATGCTCATTATGAAAAAAAAGTTCTGGACGATAACCAACGCTCGCTAAATGATCATTAACGACAACATTAAAATGTGCTATTTAGAATGGACGAGTAACACTGACCATCAAGTGCTGCAAGCAAGAGAGACTTCTTTTAGAGTTTAAAAAGGTCCCCCATAGCAGTTTTTGACCAATTGGTCGTTTGTGTAGTCAGTTGTGTTGTCTGAAGGGACCTAAAAGTGATGGACTAATTTCGGAATCTGTCTAATTTAGGCAAAATTGGTCTCTCAAAAAAATCCGTCAGATTTTACCCTAGGTGTGACATAATTTCTGGGTTGTAACCAATGGTCTCTGACCTATCCTCCCACTTCCAGTCAGATAGCCAATGAAATTAGGGCATGTTGAAAACTGTCACACCAACTGAAACAGAATTTACAGCTATAAGGGAGAAATGTCTGTCCAAAATTAATGATATGGGGCCTTTAATACCAGTTGGCAATGCATCGTGCTAAAAGGAAAACCCCATTTATTTTTATAAATTGAATTGTATTACTTACTATCTTTATTTATCTTTTATTCCATGCATGTGTTAGTAATTGGATACAAATGAGCCATTTTATAAAGAATTGTGTTTTTGTATAATACATAAATTGAATCCTTCCAGAGAAAATACACTATGCCATTTCTTTTTAAATAGGGAAACTGCATAATGTAGAGATGTGCATGCTGAGTTGTCAATGAGTTTCTAAAGAGACGACAATTAGATAGTTTGACAGACTGTAGCTAAACCTAAACTATTCAGCAGGCACAAATGACGGAGAAGCCTTGGGAACAGTGGTCACTGCTGCAATCTGGGAGAGATAAAGTGTTGACGGGGTTAAGAGGGTGAAAAATAGCAGAGCAATTGAGAGGGGAAAGGAGGTGCGAGCACAGTGAGAAAAGCTTGTTAGGAGGCAGTAAATGCTCTCATTAGAAGAAACTAGGCAGATGTAGCAGACAACTGGGCCGAGCGTCTGGGCCCAAGTATACTACCCAACGCGCGGACGAGCGCTCCGGCTCTTCAAAGTATACTTCATGTTCTCTTTCAGACGTGTCTCAGCGCCTTGTGGGCGTGTCAGCCATCTCTCTATATGAGACTAGCCTACATGCCAGAGTGCTTTGGAATTAGCAACCTTTATAACTATGCCTATAACTATGTTTCACAAGCACAATATCGGTATAAACAATAGATTAGCTGAAAAGAAATATTGTATATGCCTTAAACCTTAACCAAGACTACAACTTAACACTCCTAACGAGTTACAAGACAGCGAGGACGGCTCAAGATAGGCGGGATTTTCAAAACTCCTAGCGGGACTGCATCATTTTGTTGCTGCCAGCAACGAAGGTGCATCTGTCTCTGTCTAAGCTACGTTTATCATATAGGCGACACATATAGCCTACCTACAAGGTACGCAATTGTTAAAAAACACCTGATATGCCTACTGTGTTGGAAACGTGTTTTTAAGCGAGGGCCCACTACAAATTGAGCGCCCGGCGACAGAACATGGCGACATAGCATTGCTTATAAAAATAGACAATTCTAACTATAGTACACATTTACATACAATTAACCTAGTCGTTTGTTTACTCCATGCATGTAGCAAGGCAGACACAGTACAGTGTTCCCCCTCGAGCAACAGGGCAGGCACACCCACATGCGACGGCTACACAGCAACTCGGCTACGACGAGCCGTCTGTGTGAACGGGTTACCCTGTCTTAGTGCTTAAAAAAATACAAATAAATTATCAAGCGTTAAACCAATTACTTTAAAAGGGTGAATGAACCAACAGTTAAAGTGTGGATGACTAAAGGAGTGGCAAGATAAATCAACAGGATGTTTGGGTTTGTAAAAAAAGGTGCCTTTTTAGTGCCTTATACTCCTCGATTCTGGAACTACCCTTACGGTTGAAACCAGCATTATGTTGTTAAACAGTGAGCTGATGCAGACAGTTGGGGTTCTGGGGGCACTATAAATACATTCAGTAGAGTACCTTTAACATAAACATTTTTGCATGTACAGTATCACAGTAATGGCACAGTCGAGCTCTGTGTTGAAATCAAATATCCGGTCGACCTGAAAAGCCTACGTCAGCTTTCACTGCTCTTCATCCTTCACTCTGTTCATTCTATAACTGGGTTAGTATTGACCAGACACCTATGAAAGGAATCCACTCTAGATGTTGAATGATGGCTATTTTCTTTCAAGAAACACTTAGCACATAGTGCTCCTGGGAGAGGAAGGCCAACCGAAGGTGAAATGAGACCATGGAAAAAACAACCAAGGAGGAGAAAAATTACAAAATAATAAAGACGTTTTTCGTTGCACTTTATACAGTGCAATATTTCTTCTTGCGCTAGCCAGGATATAGTGCGAGTTTCATTGCATTAACATCACTGATAAATGGACTTCAGTAAATCAGTAATACAAGACAATCTATTAGGCCTAGTGCACATTAATGCTAACATACCTATTACTGGAAGGGGGAAAAAAAGATTTGTGTGCCTATGTGATGAAGTGCTTGTGTGCACTAAGGCCTATGCAGACTAAAACAAAGATGTAATTAACAAGAGTCATGTCTCTTCCTGCTACAGCTTTGACTGAGTGTTGCAGCTCTATCTCGTCCATCCTAATACGCCACAATCCAAATTTTCTGCTGAATTCCTGATAGGGGTAAAGCAGGGAATCATGATAACACTCTCTTTTTGATGAGTACTGAGTGGCCAAACGTGGTAAAAGTTCACTGACTTTAGGACAACGGCTGCTACTCACTCACGAATTGCCACAAAGCTAAAGCAATGGAACCAGCATGTTGAAGCTGTTCTTACCTCTCAATGATGTCTGCAATGACACAGGCAAACATCTGTAGGCCTTCTGGAAGCTGCAACGCCACTAGAAGAAGAACCAGATGGACAAGGGGAGAAGGAAATATATAAAGGTTATCACTGTGTTAGAGTGAGAGTTACATATTTCAGTTTTTCTTTTTTAATAAATTTGCAAAAAATTCTACATTTCTGTTTTTTTCTGTCAAGATTGGGTGCTGAGTGTACTTTTTTGATTTTTAGAAAATGGCTGCAATGAAACAAAGAGTGAAAAATGTAAAGGGGTCTGAATACTTTCCGTACCCACTGTATGTTAAAAATAAATGCATGTTCAACATTGTATTTATTAGTTTATAGAATAGTTTGTAGCATGCTTTTAAAAATCAAGAAACTATTGCAAGATGGGGTGAATTATTGATTCAACACTGTACTACACATCAGCTACAGCAACCAATTGCTTAGCTGTATAAAAGGCAATGAAAAATCAATATTTGCACTATATTGTACATAAATATAACATTTTAATATTGCGGGAACAAGCATAATTTCCATTTCAAACATGCAACCAACAACAAAAGGCGTTTATCTAAAAACAGCATAGATTCCCTTTAGAAGACAAAAGAAGGCATTTTTTCCTCCACATTGGTTTATCATGACATCCTGAGCTGTTGTCTTGGAAACAGATAGATGTCCTTGTATTGGAAGGGCTATATACTCTAGCATTCAGTCTTTTTGAAAAGTGCTCAGTAGGATTAAATTGTATAATCATATTTTCTTATTCTTTGAAATGGAATTATATCATTACAGTGTGTTATCAGTTTAGGAACTTTTGTTTTGCGTCTACTTTATGTGATACAATACCATATTGAAGGAATCATTTCTTGTGCCTTTATTCAATTACCCGAATGCATTCACAAGTATAGGAAAGCTCGGTATAAAGGCAAACGCAGTCTCCAAAACAGGGAGCTGAGCCTAACACCTGGGGACTGAAGCTTTATTTCAATCAACCGTACTGTTGAACCCTGTCGCACCTGACTTCTACAAATCAATCAATGCCTCAGCGGATACTTGCAATACAGAGACTTTGAATTTAGCACAAACAATATCTTCACAAGCGAGACTTAAAACTATTTTCATGGCCTCCAACGTCTGGCGGCATTTTACAACAAAAACTTGGGCAAACAATCTCGGGCGAGGAGGGTGGGGGAGGACGCCGGTGAGACTGACTGACGGACAGAGTGCGGCAGAAAAGAGGATTGAGGGCACGTCTTACTGGTGAAAGGTTAAGGGATCAGCGAGCGCTCAGGGAGACAGAGATAGACAGGTCATTATCTGGGAAAAAGGGCATGTTTATTAACAGAAGATGGTTTCAGAGCACCCCCCCGTAGCCTAGCCATCTTTGACAAAAGCAAAGAGCTTCCCACGGCTAAAGGTGAGTCGAATGCGTGCTGTGGGACTGCGCGTGTGCGCAGCCACACACACACACACACACACATGCACACACTATCTTACAACCCCAATTCCAAAAAAGTTGGGACAGTACGGAAAATGCTAATAAAAACAAAAAGGAGTGAATTATGATTTCTATTCCCCTTGGAAACACTACAACACATTTTGATGTTTTACCAATTTAAAAATATACAGTTGTTTCAGATTTGATGACTCCAAAAAAGTAGGGACCGTTGAGCGTTTACCACTGTATAACAAAATGTTTCCATTACACTTAAGTGTTTTGGGCACTGAAGACTGTTTGTGAAGTTGTGAAGTCTGTATTTGTGTAGTTTAGCAAGTCAGACCCCCCCATTCTTCCATTATTAAGGTCTTCAAGTGCACAATTGTACAGTATATATTACATAATGCACCACACTTTCAGCTACAGGTCAGGACTGCATACAGTAAAGTGTAGCACCCGCACTCTGCTTATGCAATCATGCATATTGTAACCTGTCCCTGGAAAAAAACATCATCTGGAATGGCAGCATACATACCTGTCTGTATTACCGGTGCTCTCACAGATATGCAGGTCACCTATGCCTTGGGCACTGACACAGCCCTCCCTATACTATGACAGAGACCGTTTTTTGGACCTGATGAAACTGATGAAAGCTTGGATGGTACTTTTCCTCTTTAGCCTGGAGAACACGACGGCTGTTTTTTTCCAAAACTATTTGCTATGTTGACTTCATCTCCTCTGTGATGGACAGTGGCACTGTGGAAGTGTCAATACTGTATAGTTTTTGAAAAATCAGCTGTCATGCCCAAAGCAGTCAAGAGGAAAAGGACCATCCAAACCATTATGAGCGTCAGGTCCAAAAGCCATCCTCTGTCATGGTAAAGGGGTATGTCAGTTTCGATTGCATGGGTAACTTGCACATGTGTGAGGGCACCATTAATGCAGAAAGATATATCCAAATTTTGGAGCAACATACACTCACCTAAAGGATTATTAGGAACACCATACTAATACTGTGTTTGACCCCCTTTCGCCTTCAGAACTGCC